>BLKR01001858.1:161529-242444 GCA_011170035.1 Teleogryllus occipitalis | reverse complement strand
CATTTCGCCCTGAGGAAGAACGCAGAATGGGATTCGTTCACATTTCGCCCTGAGGAAGAACGCAGAATGGGATTCGATCGCATTTCGCCCTGAGGAAGAACGCAGAATGGGATTCGATCGCATTTCGCCCTGAGGAAGAACGCAGAATGGGATTCGTTCACATTTCGCCCTGAGGAAGGTCACAGTATGGCGACCGAAACATTAGAACCTGTTCCTAGGACGCGGCATCTCCCGGGCAGGCAAGTAGCTACTGACTCCGGCCGTGGAAGTCTACGCTCTCATTTGAATTGCTAGATTAATTGATGTTTCTCGACACGTGAATCGCTATGGTCGTTAGTCCCACAGTCTACTGAATATTTTTATGACTGACGGTGCCAGTGTTACTCTCCCACTGGGTGGTGGGGTCCGAGCGAGAGCTTAGAGTTTGTTGCCGCTGGGAGAGATACCTAGAGGGAACGGGAGAGATGGCTCAGGGCATCATCTCCCTCTTACCAAGAGGTTCTGGTGTTCGAGTCCTGACAATGGCAGGATTTTCGGCACAAGGGTCATGCCATGCAAAAAAGACTTTATGACACGACTCCTTCAAACTTGAAAATATTTTGGGACATTGCTGTCCATGATGCCTACATCGTAATACTGAAATTTTCTAAACGATTGTTCGGCAACATTGCAATTTTAAAATCTAAGACTTCTTGTGAACACCCCTATATTCTTTCATTTTTTCGCCCACCTGTAAACATTTCTACAAATTCTGAAAATTTGTGAATATAAATAAGATACAATTATACAAAGTAAAATTATTCAATGAATATCAATTTCACATCGTGTTTTTCTTGACATACAACAATAGAAAACTTTTTTAAAACGGAATTATTCGCAAGACAACCTTTCTAAATTTATCACAACCTACAATAATATTGTATTCAGGATGTTGTAGAAGGTATTTAATTTTCTTGATATCTTAAAAGGAACAAACGTTGTCATTAACAATAATCACATGAGCTGAAATGGGCAGTATGCAACCCCCGACAATCATCGTCATTGTTACAGGAGCTCTGCTCGCGATGGACTACTCAGTTATTGGCCTTTTGGAGAACACCTTCCCTAGACCCTTTATGGGAATTTGATACAGGTTTTCCCGAAAGTTTGTTCTCACTGACTGGAATGACACAGATTTTATGAAAATCGAAAAAGCGCGAAATTTTTGTGGCGTCTTCCTACAACTAATATTGGTCGACCCGGTGATCGAGATCGCTAAGGCAGTAGTGGCGTAGTGATCTCGGACCGAAGGATCGCGGGTTCAAGTCCCGCCTCGGGCTTGGTTGTATTTGTGTTCGTCCTTTCACTCCTTATCATCACAATATCGTTTCATCTTCATAGTTACCATACCGTTAACACCAATAGTGGTCGCTAATGACCTAGATATTGATGCGACCTTAAACAACCAATTAAAAAAAACAACTAATATTGAAATTTTGTCCTTAATGAAACCTGTTCCTTAAAGACGGATCATAAATAAGTTCATGTTCAACTTTTCGTAAAAGTGAGTAGTTTTCGTGTAATTTAGCACGAAATATAGACAATTTATTTCTCGAAAACCGCTTCAAATTTTGTCTTTAAATGAGGATAAAAATCCTCATATGCAATAAGGGGCGGTAAAATATGGTGCTGAAGAAAGAAAAGAATTGGAGCGGATCTTTCCTTCTCATTCCTTGTTCTATTCTACCCCTCACTTACACACACATACACTTACATGCGCTTCACTAACATACATGCATGAAACCCCGTGTGGTCTACAACACAACACACAACAGCCTGAAGACCGATCGGGAGCGTAGAGCTTGTCTCAGCAGGGGCATGACCCTGCTAGTGGGAGATACCTGATTGGGGAAAACCCTGCTAGCAGACGGCGGGGCAAGATCACCGCCACCTCCGGATCATGCAAGAAACGATATCTTAGCAGTTGACGCACCCGGAGTCACTAGTAATCAATCATTCTTTATTATTTTTTCGAGTGTGTTACTGGCCCACTTGGGAGCAGAGTGTGGCGCGAGCATGGCAGGCGGTGCGCGCGACGCATAAACGAGGGAGGCGACCACATCGAGCGAAGGGTTTATTTATTTATTTATTTTACGTCAAAAAACAGTTAAAAACTGCGTATGACGTGCTATGGGGAAAAGTGAATTGTGTGCACATTTTCAAAATTCTGTGATCCCTACAATAAGTCATATACTACTTAAATTTTGAATTTTGAAAGGGAAAAAAAACAAAAAAACTCCCATGTAATAAAATCTATTTTCAAGGATAAATAAGCAATAAATTTTGAATTTTGAAAGGGAGAAAAAAAAACAAAAAAACTCCCATGTAATAAAATCTATTTTCAAGGATAAATAAGCAATAAATTTTGGCTCTTATTACTTCCTGCCGCGACAACGTGGAAACGATAATTTGAATAATTGTATTTCCCACTGAATTCTAGAAGACGTGCACAGAAAATGAAGTTACATTTATGTCCAGAAGCAAAACAAGGGGCCATCTCAGCATTTGCTCAATGGAGGCCCGACTAGCGACTACAAGCTAGGATCAGTGTTTCCCAACTGCAGAACTAGCTGAGCCCCAAATTAATAATTATTCTACGCGAAGCGAAAGGGAATGCATTTCAAATTAAGTTGATGCACTGGAGAAGTGTAGGATTATAAGCTAAAATACAATGTGGTATGTTAAGACTTATTTGTAATACAGTTAAATATTATTTATTTAAGCGTGCCTTGCAAGAAATTGTTGAAATCTGTCATTACATTTAAATCGCTTCGTTTATAATATTAATTTTTGATATACAAGTTAGTAACACGTTAATTAGTTGATATATGTTTGGACAAATACAAAGTGTAATTTTTAATTCATTCCGTATTTTTTATATTCTCGCATACTATATACAAAGTATAGAGATAGTTAAGAGCTGCTGCAGCGAAAAACAGTGATTACTCTCTCTAACAAGTTGTGTAGTTAGAATAATGATTTTCGAGGTCCTTGACACTGAAAAATTGGTTTACGATAAAACGTCTGTCTCTGAGCAATGCTAGCAGCTAAACCATGACTATGATTTTCACTGAGATTGATATTCCCCAGTCGACTTTTCTGATGTGGTAATCACTGGCATTATTCAAATAATTTATATTAAGGTAAGTAATGTTATCTGGATTATCATAATGATGTTACTAAAGGGGCAAAAAGATGACAAGGTCGGACTGCTTTAAGTGATTTAATTTATGTAATCAAATAATATTACCGAAAATATATAAAAATTATACCTCCTGTGAGTTGCCTCCTGTCGTGAGGTGTAATAATGTTACTCCGTGCCAGGTACGAGCACCAACAGTCCATAAAATATCTGATTAGAGATAGGTAAAGTGTCTGGAATGTCTGAATAAAATTCAGACACTTTCGGCTACGACCACAAAATATTGTCGTTGCCTTCTCACGGCTGTACCTCGTGAGATTACTTATTCTCTGTTTCATACATCCAGGTGTGTGTATCACCCAACTGAATGTATGAACTCAGTCAAATCGTGTACGCTAGGTGTGGTGTACGAAAGGATCGTATTAATGGGAATAAACAAGTACCATGCTCAAAATGAAGCTCGATCCCGAGTAACGCGGCACTCTTGTCGAATTGCCTCCGCTACCAAAGTCTCCCTGACACATTTTCATCACTTTGAACAACGTCAGAATTATTCTTTCCAGCGCATTGTTTTGTGTGCACCCACAATACTGCTTCACCCCAACAAATTACTTTCCTCCATCTCTCCTCCGCTTAACATTTTCGCCCGCTGGTTGAGTGTGCGTAAGCCTGCCAAGGCCACGGCTTCTTGTCCCGAACAGCTCCGCAGTTTCTCGCGTGCGTAGGAGATTTCCCTGCAGCCGCAAAGGGAGAGAGCAGCGCGAGGGGCAGGGCGAGGGGCAGGGCGAGGAGGCGGGGAGGAATGAAGATGCCGCCGCACTGTGGGCAAAGACACAACTTTCATTGGGCTCTACATAGCACCCACAATCGCCTCCTTATTTTCAAGTTAAAAGCAGCTCATCAGTTTTAGGGTGAATTGTGTATGTAATTTTGAAAATGAATTATGGCCACAAGAGTTTATGAATTTAGCGAAAAATACACCCGCATGTAAACGTGATATACTTGTAATATATTTTTAAGAAAACATTAAGTCTGCACTCTTTATATTATAGATCCCAAAAAGATTTGTATAATTAAATAACGGACAAATTTAAAAAATAGTTAAATTTAAAATGTATTACTAGCTTTGTTAGCTAATGCAATTTAATTGTAACAATAAAGAAATGCTATAGCTATAATAATGAATCGCTATTTTCGGTTTTGTCTTTACAGTCACATTAAAATTTGTCAAAAATTACATATGAAATTGATTTCAACTTCCATGGAATGAGAAAAATTCCGCGGTTCGTTTTGTTGATGCCAAACGATCTGATAACCAAGTTTTATCAAATGCAGAAATGTCTCTTGGGTCACTTCGAAATATTTTGTCTAGAATTCTCTTGAACTTTTAATTACAATTAATTTCAAAATAGAAAATATTTTTAGATGCTTCACAGATGTTTCATAGATAATTGCCCATGAAACACGCGAAGGGAACTCAATTGACTGCTGCGGTAGCGAAACTGGGAAAGCTAAAACCAGAGGATCTGAATTTTGCAAGAGGGATGTCTTCACTCTTCTATTGTGGATGACAATGAGAAATCACTGAATTAGTAATACTATTCACATCACTTTTCAAAGATTCGTTTGTCCAACAAAGCCAACATTGGCCGCGTAAGTCACTGAAAATATTGGTCCTAAACGTCCAGCCGGAGGCAGAACATACAGAGGAAGTTTTCCTTTTTTCCAATGGTAACCTCACGCCCAGTTGCACACGTTTTCGTTGGCCCCAGTGTATCTCTGTTGGGGGGGGGGGGCAGATAAAAGTTAGAAATTATTACGCGGGAAAGATTACTAGAGTACCTAACTATAGTATAACTTTCAACTTTGAGATATGATTTGAAATGGGTTTTAAAAAAATCTGAAATGTACGCGGATAGAAGATTTTTCAAACCGGTTTTTTAATTGTTTATAATCGAGTACAAAATTATTTATTGTGGTACAAAATTAGTACATAATTAGTAGATAATTATGGGCTAGTTGATTTTTCATTTGTGAAAAGTGGGGGTGCCAGCTTGACGTCAAGTTGGCAACCCCACTTTTGAATGCCGTTTTTTAGCGATTTATAGTTTAGTACAAAATTTTTAATTTTGGTACAAAATTAGTACATAATTAGTACAAAATTATAGGCTAGTTGTTTTTGAGTTTCCATAAAGTGGGGGTGCCACCTTGACGGAGGTGTGTGGGTGGCGGTGCAGCGTGCCACTGTGAAGGGAGAGCCGAGGGGCGTGAGCGGAGGGGCGGGCCCGGCGACGCGACTGCAGAGAGCGCTGGTGCCGCTTCCTGAGTCAGCGCTCGCGTCCTAATTCGCTTCCTGCGCACGCTTCCGGCGAAGATGGCGCCGCGCGGCGGCTGCCTCCGCAACTAATGCGCGCCGTTATCCTGCCCCAGACGGCGCTAATGAATTGAATTACTCACGCTCGGAAATACCGGGCTTGAACGGAAAATAATTGAACGAACGAACGCAGCGGCGGAGGCGGTGGCGCTCGCGATATCTCGGTACGTGTTTCGCAAGGGTCGGCCGCCATTTTGGCTTGCGTCATCAGGGCCACGAAATTGGAATGTTGGGAGAGGAAAGTTCCTGCTTCGTTGTTTTCAGCTGTTCTTCGAGTAATGTTAATCACGATCTGCTGAGATGATCAGCGTAATTGTTTTCTGCAAGCTCATTTCAAACTAATTTAATTAAAACTAGTTCGGCATTTTGTTCGAAAATCATTAAATACTTAGATTCACTAAAACTTTCCTCTAGATTCTCTAAAGAATAAACCGTAATATTGCACACTAGATACCACTTTAACAATAATGAACAGAAATTCTCAGAATATACCAGGTTAAAAATGGCACGTTTGGAAGAAGTAATTATAAGAAGCCACGTGAATATTGACTTCGTTAAATCTCTTCAGCAAATCAGAAGGTATGGTATTAAAATTTTCTTGAGAAGAGAATTGGATAGTTCTTAGCAAATTATTGACATTGATTAATTCACAAATATTGCAAATGAAATGTTATTTGATCTACTATTAAATATTTTCAATAAAATGTTCACGATACCTGACATAGAACACAATACACAACTGAGATGAATTAAAAAATCATTAAGCCAATTAAGCTGATACTACTTGGATTACTTGATTTCAGAATATATAATTAAATTTGTAACAGAGGGTACAAAATTCTGAAGGGCTGTCGTGTGGCTGTCATCCAATCTGACATTTTTCGAAATAGCCCGGATACCAATAGAGCTCTTACGCCGCGCCGATCCCTCCCTCGGAAGCCTCTCGCGCCTTGGCTTCGGGAGCACACCGCCCACGTTGTTCGCAAGTCGGCGGCTGCAGCTGTGGAGAACAAGGGCGATGAAAAGGGCGCGGGTGGAGGGGGAGGGTGGGTCGACGGTGGGGTGGCAGCGAGGGGGCAAGGGATGGGGTCGATGGCGGAAGAGGATGAGGAGACGGGGCTGGCTAAAAAGACTAAGAAGGCGTGAAGGCGGCTTGTTCGGGTGCTGTGGCAAGAGACCTAAGGAGGAGATAGAGCGGCGGTGAGGAAGAAATGCATGGGGTAGGTTAGGAATATACTGTTCCCCAAGAAGATGAAATACTGCATGCTGCAGTTTTATTCTTTGCTGGTCGTAGATATCGCCTGTTTTAACCAGGTTTTTTTTGCGCCTAGACTGACTGCTGAACTACTGTCCTGCTTAGCAGTATATTAAGCCTTTATTACTGACAAGACAGTTGTATGGTGCAAAATGTGCATCAACTTGTGCTCTCCAAATGATTTTTAGAATGTTTGTATTATTTTTAAAATTTGTTTAAGAAATTGTTTATAAAAGTAATTTCATATTAGGTAAATGTGTTTTATAATTAGTGTATTTAATATGACCTACTATTGACTATTTTACATATTTATTACATATTCCCACTGTTTTCATTATACGTTTATATACATATTTTGACTTTCATACTACATATTTTTTCGGTCTCTACTAATAACTTTCTTTTTCATTTTGAAAGCAGCCAACGACCATTGATGTGGTGTAAAAGCAATATTGAACGATAAAGAACATAGTTTTATTGTGTTGGAGTTATTAACACATTATTTCTTAATTTTAACAAAATGTCTACCACTTGGCCACATTCCGACTTTCACGAAACTTTCCCCTCCCAACTTCTCAGAGGGAGTTGAAGGAAACGGCGTTAATCGAGGGCGGTGAGAGCAGGTGAGAGTTTCTGTTCGGAAAAGATAGTAGCCATGGAAAGACGACAAGGTAGCGCTATTGCAGAAGAGATGGCTGCAGATGAGATGGCTTGTGTTATGCAAAAGGAATTAGGTTACTAAGTGCCAGCGAGAGTCGGATAGGAGGCGGTGATAGAGTGAGCTAGCGACAAGGGGTGTAAAGAGGTGAGAGAAGTGGGCACCTAGCAGCAGGATCAGAAGGCGACGATTCAGTAGGGCGGAGGAGTCAGGAGGAAGGTAGCCATCGAAAGACCACATTGTGACAGCATTGCTAGACGAAGGAGATATGAAATGGCGGGTGCGGAAGTGGGGATCTCGGTGTCAGCGGCAGGAAGCAGTGATGAAATAAGGTGTCGATAGGAGTTGGTAGGATGGCGGGTGCAGTGCTGAGAGGAGAACCACAGTTGTAGACGGCGTGACAACAGGGGAGTGACGGAGACGTATTCAGCAAGGGAGAAGAAGAGGCATCAGGAAGCACCGCCAGAAGGCGACAACCAAGCAGGATATTGACCGGAGATGGCGCCGTGCAGAAGGTAGAGGACACGTTGAGGCAGCCACAGGAAGCTGTGATAACGAAAGATGTCGAGAAGTAAAAGAAAAGGTAGCCATCAAAACACGATGTACTAGTGCAGCATTACAAAATGCATAGTATATAACGTGGCGGGTGTAGTAGAAAAGAATGTGGGATCCCATGTATTATCCGCGCACGTTTTCTTGAGCCCTCGCTACGCTAGTTGCGAGAGGAGTGGGGAGTTTGGTTATTTTCACAAAATAAATTTTATATCAACTTTTAGTTCATTTTTTGATGCGAAATAGTTTCTATTATACGAAAGCGAACATTTCTGGTGATCCGATTTTGTGTACCACGCTCGTTGCTATCATATATTCTTAATTCAAGGAATATTGGCAGAGGAGTGGGGGTAGGTATTCCCGGGCTCAAGAAAACGTGCGTGTATAATACCACTAGCAGGAGGCGGTGATAAAATACAAGACGACAGGAGAGGGCAGAGTGATAGGTTTAGACCCGAAGAAAGTTAAATACGCGGCGGCGGTGGTGTAGCGGTTAGCGTATCGGACTGCTATACCCAAGTTTGCGGGTTCAAACGCGATCGAAGCCGTGAAGGGCGAAAAAATCCTTCGTACGCCTTCCTTGGGAGGGGAAGTAAAGCCGGCTGTCTCATGTTAGTAGATTTACTGCATGTAAAAGATCCTCAAGCCTAAATTATGCCTCTGAGCTAAATTCAAATCGCCTGTTTCGTCGCCCAAGTAATACCTTCTTTCTCCCATGGTTGGTGAAAGGAGTGTAACGAAATTTGCGTGGTCAGACGGAAGAGCAGGCCTCATGGCCTGAGTCTCGCCACGTAAAATAAGGCACATTCAATTCAATTCAATTCAATTCAATTCAATTCAAAATACTCAGCAGCAGCGACCGGAGTAGGCAATGGGTGGAATGTCACAGAAGTCGGAGGGTTGGCGACTGAACAGAAGGAAGGCCAAAATGAAGGGGTGTGGAAACAGGAAATAGATGGTGGGTGCGGTGCAGAGGGCAGGAGCCACGCTGGGCTTTGGCAGAGGGCACTCGGTTGATTGATTGATTGATTTTTTCATGTTTCCGGGCGCGTCAACTACTTCGGTCATTAGTCCCGTTAGTGTAGTGCATGTTTTTTTCTCGTGAGATGGCGGTGATCTTCCTCCGCTGGATGGCGAGATCCGGCGCCGACCTACCGTCGGCTAGTGGAGCTTCCCCCTAACCAGGACTCTCCCACCAGCGGGGCACCGCCCCAGTCGGGACAAGTTCTAAGCTCCCGACCGGTCTCCCGAAATTGTGGTAGTGTAGTGCATGTTAGTGTAAGTGTGTGTGTAAGGGGAGAGGATAGGACAAGGAAGAGGAAGGACAGATCGCGCGCGGTCCGTGGCCCGTTTGGTAGGGTACTGCTCCGGCATTCGCCTAGGGTTGATCGGAGAAACCACGGAAAACTACCGATCAGAGCAGCCGGCCGCTAGAATTCTCCTCCAGACAGCAGCTGAATTCGACCTAGCTGAAAAGCTAGTGTCGGAAATCCTGCCGCCGTCAGGACTCGAACCTAGGACCTCCCGGTTAGAAGCGCTGCAGTGACATCCAGTTGATGCACTTTGAGCTACCGCTACCGGTAGGGGCGCTCGGGAGAAAGGTGAACCTTCATCGGCAGAGACACGTTAAGCGTTTGCCGCGCTTAACTTCGCCTGGCGGCGCTCCGCCCAACTCCCCACCCGCCCACCCGCGCGCGCCTTTCTCTTGTTCCCAACTTAACCAGCCTTTTCAATATCAGCTCATAAATTCGTCGGAGCCCATGCGGTCGGCCGACTCCGCTCCTCGGAGCAACTTGCAGAACCCGCGGAGTTGGCCAACAGTTGGGATCGCTGACACTGGCGCAAAGGCGACGTGGTGCTGGAAGCACAGGCGGCGAAAGGAAGGCTGCCGCGCTGCTCAGCAACCGCAACGAAAGCGATGCGTTAAGGTATTGCATTGCCAGCAACGACACACACGTTAAAAATATGAATAACATTAGTCAACAACGATTTTTGCAAGTTCAAGACAAAATTATAATATCTATTATTTCATAAATGTACACTCTACACATTGTACAACACTTTCAACTACACAACTCATCTCCTGGTTTCTAATTATTTTCCGGGTATGAAAAATATGGATGTTAAAATTGGTTCAAGATGGGCGACGAAACTGGGTGATTAAATGGGACTATGAGCAAACGCCACACTCTACTCTTACGGCATAAAAATCTTAAAAACATGTTTTTCTATTCCCATTGTATAATTCTGCCATTTGTTGGGTGCAACCCGTTACTAATGTTACTCATTCTATAAGTTTAACTTATAAAAGTCGTAGAAAAAGTACCGTATGAAACTCGATGTAATAGGTATTAATACACTCGTGTGAAATGTACGATACTCGCTCGTACCGTAATATTACACTCGTGTATTAATACCTATCAATACAGCTTCGTTTCATAATGTACTATTTTTATTAATTCAAATCAAGTATATACTTATAATAAAAAACCTTGAAATGTAAATGAAAAAATATGCGATGTTCTGTGTTATTCAACTATTAACAAAATAATGGTCTTTAAAACTTGCTTGCCAGAAAGAATAATTACATTTAAAGGATTAACAGACGAACATCAAACACATTTTTGATCAATAACCCCGACTTCCCGTTATTCTTAAAAACAATTGGAATTTTTTTTCTGTCTAGGCCGCGGAACATATCTCACATTTCAGTGAGAAAAACCCAAGAGAACAAACTTCTGATAGACCAGCCATCGCCTTTTCATGTGGTTCTCTAATTTTTCCCTTCTCCCTTGCGCGATTTATCGTGCGGCACACGTTGTCCTTGGAGCACGGTGCGCGCTCGGCTCATGAAACCGACCGCGGGAACGCAAAACAAACGAGTCGTTCGTCAGCGCAGCGCCGCCGCGGCTGTTTACACTGGAGGCGCTGTTCCCAGGAATAGCGCGGGGGCGGCGGCGGCGCCTGCCGTCGACGGCGGTCGTTCTGGTGGCTCATTGGCGGCGCCATCTTGCGACGCCCCGTCCACGTGGACGTCCTCGAAGTGCGGACGCGGGGGGGGGGGGCGACTAGAGCTCGGAAGCGAGGGTGCGTCCAAGGAAGGACGCACACCGCCCATTAGACTTCGGAATGCGTCGATACGAATGAAATTTATCAACTAGCTTCCACCATCCCATTTAGGCTGTTTAAAATTGACATAATTCATTGAATTATAATGAGTTGAGTAATCTGGTTATATTTACACCTGGCAAAATGTATTTTAAAATATAAGAGGCTGGCACAGAGATGTTTTGGAAAGTGTTCAGCAAAATAGTTTTCACAGCGTACATAGTGTGGCATAGCGAGTGACATAATAAGCTGCAGTTTTAAAAAATCCACTTTTCTTGTTATTACTAAAAGTTAAAATTGCATACCCTGGGCGATTTAATATTAATTTAGAATTATTTATTTTTTTATTTTATATTATTGTGTCATTAGGAGAAAATGTTTCAGAAGATAATTTTCATTAATCGACTTTGTAACTGCCAATAGAAAGGCGGTAGTTCTCCACGTGGCTAGTTTTTGGAATCACGACTGTGGGGAAGATTCAGCAATGACGAGGGACGTCACTTAGTTGAAGATAAATTCGATCAGATAGAATTTGTCAATGATGTGACCAAGTTGGATAAAACAATGACAATTTCTGATATTTACTGAAATTTACAAGATTTATATAAGTATTTGAGAGAATATCAGTTAATGATCAAAAAACGTTAATTAAAACAGCATTCAATAACGTGTGGCAGCTATGCTACTCAAACACAACGAAGATGTAGTTGATTGTATTAAAACTTAATTCTTTCTAAAAGTAATTTTTTCTCCTATTGTTGTTCATCAAATTATTCTCAGGTTCATTAGGTTCTAATTAATCAGACCCAGACAATGGTAAAAAAGGTGATTTGTGTTTCTCAAATTTTATTGTGCTTATTTCAAATATTCGAACTCATAAATAGAAATTAAACTCCGTTCAGTGCGGTGGTCCATGTGGATCTATTGGGGAACATAGCGTCCGCAGTAGTGAAAGGAAACAAGATAAGAGACCAGTCTTACATTCCCAAGCCTACCGATCGCTAGTCAGACTACGGGTACAGAAGGGACACTCTCCCGGGTACATACAACTATCGTTGACAAACGGGAATTTGTGTTTGTTTGCAATACGAACACTAGTATTAAACTATTTCTTTAACGTAATCGCATACATACCCTGAGAGCTAGTGAAAACACTTGCGAAAATTACATGTTTGTAAAATAAAGGAGCCTTGTAGTGTCAAGTGTAGATTCTTACAGCCATATTACAATATGTTCTACTGATAATCCTACATTGCCTCAGAGTTTATCAAAGGATGTGCCGCTATCAGCCGTGTACCCCAATGTTTCATGAGTATGCCGCGAAAAGAATTGTTTAGGGCAGTATTAGCACACTTAACTTTCATACACTTAGACCACCCAATACGCCACCCAAACGCTGAGCATCGTCTCCCGGTCAGCCGTTAATGATATTTAACGTCGGTCCTATTGGTAGTGTATGTATGGTATGAAAATTTTATGTTGATAGATTGATTAGTTTACTTAAATCGGTTCATACTGATGCACAGAAAGACAACAATTAATTTTATGTGACGTACGTTTTAACAAATCGAACAAGTGAGTTGAAAACATGTTTAAAAGTTCAAAATACAAAAATCACATACAGACACTTACAGTTTATTTAGTTTCTTAATTCATTGTAAATGTGAGTATAATTGCTTCAAATGATTTTCAATAAAGTTTCTCAAATTCTTAGTAGTTTTCTTTGCAACACAGTATTGTGACAAACAATTAGCCCTAAGAGTGGCTCGAACCAGTGGCCCTTTCTTCTGCAGCGCTGAAACAGTTTCCAGCATTTAACCACCTCTACTACGAGGATTGGCACTTCAATAATAGTCATTAGAACCTTAGTGTTTCATTTCTAGCATTTGAAAGCAGTTTTAAATTAGCAGCTGAAAAATTGAAAAAATCTGAAAAAAATGTTCTTTGGGCAGAAAAAGATGGCAACTAATAACTTGGTGCGGAAAATAATTTTTACTGGTTGGAAACACTTTTGCATGTTGATGTAGCAATGTACTATAACGGAAAAGTTAGTAATGTTGTGAGAAAATGTTTATCTTGATTAATTGTTTTTGTGATTAGAATTCCTTCAAATGCTTTTCAATAAGGTTTCTGGGATTCTCAATTATTTTCTGCGGCAACAGAGAATTGTCACAAATAATAACCCCGACCAAGGATTGAAAATTTTTGAGCATCTGTGAGTAGATCATTAAACCAAATCTCCGTTTGTAAAGCATCTCCTTTGGACGGAAAAGTCTGGCTGTTGTGAAAGTAATAAGGCTTAACCCAAAAGTCGAGACTAAAGAGTATAGAAAACTAACAAGTGCGAGAAAGTCGGTGCCATTAGGGTTACATACGATGAGAAAATTTATTGAAACAATTTTGAAATTGCATGAATTTCAGTCACGAATTAAGCGAAATCAGATCGCTTTTTTCAAAAAGTTGTACATAACTTTTTAAAGAGCAGACTTTTTACAATATATGTTGTTTGAAGCAAAAATCGCTTTCTCAAATTTTGTGGATTTTAAATGTTAACTTTTTGGGAATTTCTAGTTTTGAAAATGTTTTGAGGCATCATGTGAAGTACCATCATAAATAAAATCTCCGTTTGAAAATCTCAAAGCCACAATTGAATTCAGATTGATTGGGAAATTTCAATTTTGAACAAAATCTACTGAACGGTTAAGACAGACGGTTTGCCGTGAATCGTTTCTTCGGTATCAAGAACGAACAAAACATGGACTCTGACTACACAACGTATCAGAGGATTTTTTAAATTTAGCAACACGATTTATCCACTTTTTCGTTACCAAAGTCCGGCATTAAGAGCTTTTCTGGCGAAAATTTCTAGTTTTCCGGTACACGATTACATAACGTTCTCTTCTCACGAAGAACTTCGTAAGGTGAGAGAGTAAAAATTACGATGTAAATGTAGTTTGTCGAAGCCTTTTTACGAATTGTTCTGTTAGATGATCCAAAAAATAACCACATTATTAATGTCATGATTTTTTTCTAAAATAATTTTCTTTTGGTCAAACATAGATGCGACGAAAACGTTGCATCATCAGATGACGTCATGCAATAGTCATAGCCATTATTTTGATGCAAATTTTACAAATCTCAGACTACATTTTCTCAGAGCACAATTTTTTAAGTAGTAAAACCAATTGCAACATTACCGATAATGATACAAATTTTTCATATTATTCACCGGCATTTCCACAAATGTTTCAGTCGTCCATATATATTTGAGTCGTACTTTACAAAATGCAAATCAGCGGAACTACTTTTCCCGTCTAAAACAGGCGTTTAGCTCATCAAATTGAATTGAATTTGCCTTATTTTAACGTGGCGAGACTCAGGCCATGAGGCCTGCTCTTCCGTCTGACCACGCAAATTCCGCTACGCTCCTTTCACCAACAATGGGAGAAAGAAGGTATTACTTGGGCGACGAAACAGGCGATTTGAATTTCGCTCAGAGGCGTCATTTAGGCTTGAGGATCTTTTACATGCAGTAAAGCTACTAACATGGGACAGCCGGCTTTACTTCCCCTCCGAAGGAAGGCGTACGAAGGATTTTTCCACGGCTTCGATCGGGTTCGAACTCGCAAACGTGGGAATAACAGTCCGATACGCTAACCGTTACACCATCGCCGCCGCTAATGGCGCGAAGGGCGCTCGAGATGCTTTGCGGCAGTTTTATTCCCTAGCCATGAAGAACACTCGCCGCGCCTGGTCATAGCTCGGGGGAGGCGCTTATGGCGTCACGTCGCGTGAAGCAGTCGTTAGCGCGTGAGGGATAGGCCCGGAGCGCCGCAGCCTCAGCCCTGGGGGCCAAGAGGCAGGCCAGGCGGGCGCCTTGCATCCTGCGTTTCACAGGCGCTGGGAATGCAAGATGGCGCTTTCACTTTATGGAGAGGATGTTGGGATGACAACTTTTGTTGTCGGTATTTGAAGTATCGATTTGGAGAGATCAGTGTTAACGCGATGTGAATACCAAAATTATTTTCTCTTATTACTATCACAAAATAGTTTTCTGTAATTACATTGACAATTAAGATCGTTAATTTTTCTTTTTTAACCTGTTTTTAAATCTTTATGTTATTTTATATTTTCTTTTGTATCAATATCAAAGAAAATGTTGATCTATTTGAAATATAGATACAATATACATTCTATAAAAATGTTAATCTATTTAAAATGTAAATTATAAAAGTCAAGTTAAACCAGCTTACATTTCTATTAAATCCTTCTCCACATCTGCTAGATATTCACTTTACGCAAAAACAGACTGCGAAAAAGAATATTATTTATATGGCAAGTAAATGGAGTGATCTGAAAGATGTGAAGACATCCGCTATAATATAATACACTTTTTTAATGTATTCCGATCATTTGCTGCAATAATATCTCCAGATTGCAAAATGATAAAACATTAGAGTTTTCTGCGCTCTCTTTGCTAGTATAATTAATGTTTGATTTAAAAATCCATCTAAAAAGAGAAAAATCGGTGTTAAAGCAGGATTGTCAATAAGGAATTTTCAATTCCTGAAAAGCAGACCTTTTGAATTATGCGACTGTTGCAGTAAATAGGCAATAATTACTTTCCATTTCATATAGTACGTGGTTTTGGAGTCGAAACACAAAATACAATTCGATATTAACAAAAGGTGTTTTATTATCTGATAACACTCATTTTTCAAACAGTATGCAACGATTACCTGTCGTAACTTTCAGTTATCATGACCTCCTTCTTGCAAATTACAACCCAACCTACTTGTAAAATAAAAAATGAATGAAAGTTTACGCGTGTTCCTGCGAATCGCCTTTTTGGAAGACCATCCGCGGGGTGCGTGGATGACAAATGAGTGGGAAGAAGGCACGCACCGAGCCAGGGCCTCCACGGATACGCAGCGGCGTGGCAGGGCAGAGGGAGTAGGGGATGTTCTGGGAGAGGGAGGGGAAAGGGCGGCGGTGGGGGGTACGGAAGCGAGTCTCAGGTGCAGCGACACTGGCGTCAAGGGCGCCCTAATCCCATCCTCCGTCTCTTTCTTAGGATCTCTCCGGCTCCCCTACGCCTAGGGGGTAATAAACGACCAAAATACCTGTCCCCAGAAATTATACTCCCGCAAGAAACGACCAAAAGAAAATGAAAGAAACCATCCTTCTTTCGCACAATACCCTGCATTAATAATAAGCACGCAAGCCATACATCACCGTAAACCCTGCCGTTTGAGTCCCGCGTGCGAACTTCATGTTTCTGCGTTTCCTCGCGTCTCCGGAGGGTTCCGGGCAGTAGATTCTGCGTGAAATGAGACGGGGAAGGGGCGAGGGACAACGAAGAGGGGAAAAGGACGAGAAGAAAGAATTGGAGCTATTAGAGAGACGGTCTACGAAAATGGTGGCTCATTTCGTGGTATAACGGTTTCGAAAGGAATCCGTTATACACGCTTGGCAATCCATAAGTTGTGTGATGAAATGATGTGTTCCTGAAGTGTTAGTGAAATTATGTCTCGCTCAGGTCTCATACATTTTGGAAAGACTTTTATTTGTGATGTAATATTTTTTCGCGATATAATGTATAATATTTGTTTGTAATATAAACAACATTTATGTTGTTTTGTTTGCAACATACTTTTCGGATAGAAAGACTTAGAATAACATTAAACTTTTTAACTAATATGTGTTTAATTATATATATATATATATATATATATATATATATATATATATATATATATATATATGTGTGTGTGTGTGTGTGTGTGTGTGTGTGTGTGTGTGTCTGTGTAATAAAAACATTTATTTGATGTTATCTGCAGCTATAATATCCCAGAAATAAACTTAGCAAAAGGATTCATAACTTCGAAGCAAGTGTTAAGAACCTCCCATCGAGCCCCTTACTCCTTCCAACCGTAAGTTTCTCTGTCAGAGGCGAGGAAAGAGAATGACAGCGGTCTATTAACTAACCTGCTCCCTCCCCAAAAGAAGGGGCCGGGGAACCGGAACTGCTCGCTGAGATCTCTCGGGCGGAGAACTCCGTCTGCTAACATATTCATAAAGTGTCGTCGAATGTATAAGAACCCGAGCAGACACTTGGTACGCGACGAATTCAAATTTGCGCGACGAGGGCGGGGGCGCGGTCGCTGCCAGCGATGACGCCGGGGCGGTCGGAGGGAAACAATTCGCCCCGCGGGCGGCGTCGGGGGCGGTGATGCGGGTGGCGACGGGTGGCGAAATCTATTAGCGTACGTGCGCCCGCTCCCAATGCGCGGCTGCCGACCCGCGTCGGGGAATCCCCTGTGCAATTACCGCAGCCAGCGCCCCTGGCGGTATGTGCTGGAACTGCGGCCCTCGAGATCTGAGGATCTTTGGGTCCTCTGTGGGCGAATGCAATGCCTTGGGCTTCTGATGTTGTGTGCAATGCTTGGGTTTCTGATGTTGCGTCTGATTTCTATTTACGTAAATGTCAAATGAATGTAGAGTAAATATTCTAATTATTATGAAGTATCCTCTTAGAGTTCACCTAAAGAAATAACCAGAGAGTAATAAATTCATAAATTTGTGTCATACATATTTTCTCAATAAGTTATTTTTTGTTAGCAGAAGTAGTAGTCGTAGGATTTATAATTATACACGAGTTTTTGAACTGGTTCGTAGGATACACCTTAACTTAAAATTTCTTATTAATAAATATCATGCAAGTATACTTTCCAAATAATAACATTTTCTGCATGTTGGTTTCAGACGTCATTGCGTCTCTTTGTTTTAAAGACCATTGTATCAGTTTTGTGTAAAAGCGTTTTACGTACTTCATGTGAAGTATAATATTTCAGTGTCTGGATTAAGAAATTTTTGAGGTATGTACGGAGAGGTAAGGAATGCGCAATTCCAATGTTGAAAAACACTATTTATCTGCCCTTCCTTTAATTAATGCTTAATAGATGTATTGGCTTTACTTGCATTTACCATTACCTGTAGGTGTGGTAATATTGCTAACTTCGATATGGCACAAGTAAACTCATCTGACATCTACTATTGCCATCTCGGCCTCCTGGAGTTTCCCCGAGTACGAAATTACAGCTGGCGAAATCGGCAGCATGATGTATTGCAGGGCTCCTGGAGTGCTCGCTCTTCCTGGGAATTTACAAGCGACAGGGACGGATCGAGGACTGGAGCGGCGGCGAGGACGGGACGAGGGCGCGGCGAATGCTCCGAACTGAGGGCAAGCGGTGAACCCATAAGCAAAGCAAGGGGTGACGTAAAGGTGGAGGTGGGTTGGAGGCGAGAGCGGGAACAAAGACGGGTGTGACATCGTGGGAATACACAATAATCACAGACACGAGCTTCAATGATAAATATGTACAGGTTTATTCACAATATGTACAGTAATAATTTAAGTTACTCAGCTCTGGTAGATGATTACTTCCCTGATCGCAGGAGCGATCCTTAAAAATGAATTGACTGACTTGTGGCCCGCGCCACTCCTCAGCGAGCCTCCCGCACACAGCAGACAGCTCCGGCGACCTCAGTCACCCGTGGATATAGTCCACAACGGCGTCCCAACACATGGGTTGCCGCACGAGCCTAGCTCGGCTCCGCACCGCCCTGGGCGCAAGTTTTTGTGCGTTCGCACGAGGGTTCCCACTCAGCTCAACAAACCCCGCCCCCGCGCTCTGCGTTCGCTCTTATATAGCTACCACCCACGTGACCTGACGTCACTGGGTTTTGCACACGGCCCGCGCTAGTCGCGTTGCCAGGCATTTTTGGACATCCATTTCCATGGATTCCAAGAATTTGTCACGTGGCACGCGGCAAAAATGCGCTGTCCCGCATTTTGGGCATCCCTTTCCCTAGCTCTTAGGATTTCTCAGAATACCTCGGCGTGTCACATCCTGCCTGGCCCCTGGCGTCTAATCCTCTGCCGTCGCACCTTTGTGGCGCTCCGGCGGTTGCTAGCTGTAGCCCTACAATACGTGACACGGGCTAAGGACGAGGGAAGTGGAGCCGAAGGAGTGACCGGAAGGTGTACGTGGAGGCAGACGGAGCTGTGGATGGGTGCGACAGCATGGGAAACTAGCCGTGCGAGAACTCTCGCACGTTACACTCCACGCTCTTCCTAATTTTTCCATTCCATATTAAGCCTGTAATAGATCTTTTTCTTCAAGATCCTCTTATCCGCCGTCACTTGTTCTATATGTCTCTTTGTATTTGATAACAATAAAATACACCCTTGCTTACAAAAACTATTCTTATTTAACGTTATTACCAAGCAGACAGGTACACCCGTATAATTCAATCGCGTAGAATATCAAGTAATTAGTTTAATTTTACAAACAGTTGAAGATTCTACAGGCTATGAACAGTTGGGGTTGAATCGAGAAGCAACGAACCAACAAAACTGTGAAAGAATATTCAAGACGATCTCATCCTGTAGAACACGGGGCGAGGACCGTTTCTTTGAGGCCTTTGGCCTCAAAATTTTAGTTTTTAATTAAAATTTTTGTTTTGGCCTCAAAATTTTGATACTTTTAACCCTAAATGCTTCGCTTAGGAGTTATTTACCGATATACATTAAAAAATCCGGCCGAGTGTTTTTGGTTGGATTTGACATAAATATTTAGATGCGTTTTTTAAACAAATTCTTCACATTTTTAAAGTTAAATTCTTCACGACTCCGTGAAATTCTCTTTCTTTCTCCATGTGGTCTGACAACGTGTAAACAAATGTACTCCGATTTAAACATAGCTGCATTTCAAAGTCACAAGCTGAAAGGAGAGGGAGACAATCAAAAGCTCCAATACCAAAAATTTAAGCCGGAATGAAGCTCGCGATTGGGTGATAGTGTTCCCCTTGCCTTCCAGCTCGTGTCCTTGAAGTGCAGCTATGTTTAAATCGAAGTTTCATGTACAGCTCATTGACTACAGAAGACATGCACTGCACTTTGTGACGACTGCAAGCACTCCACCTACAGTGTATTACAATTTTAATTTGTTTTGCTTATTAACATCTTCAAAAAACTTAACAATAGTGCTACAAGTTGTTCATTTAACGGTTGAACGCGGTTTAGCGATTAGAATTTAAATATTTTAGAATATTATTGCGTGATCTTGCGCACTGCTACTGGCCTCTAGCGGAATGTATTATAAACAAAGATATCTTAGCGACAGGCGATAAAAGTGATCGTGGTGAATCTACCATGGCATTATTTAAATTATTTATTTTCTGTATTTGTGTAGCATTAATCTTTACCAAACTGTGCCAGGACACTGCGTCAAATCCTGAAGAAGAGCCTTTAAAAATGCCGTATCTATTAATACACTCCTTTTTGTGATATCGAAGGCGATTACATGTCGTTGAATTCACTTTTATTAGTATAGATGAGTCATGATATTTTCTACTAAACGTTTATTGGCCAAAAGTAATATCTTCGACCCTCCTACATTCTCCGTAGAAAAGTGGCGAAATTTATTCTAAAACAGCATTTACAGGGTTCTTTCGAAGCCCGGTCGGCGCAGGCAACTAGCAGACAAATCTCCCACATGTCTCCTTGAGACGATCCTAATCCGGCAGTTCGTCTCGCGCCGTACGACCCGGCCGCTTCACCGGCGTAGCAGTGGCGGAGTAGTCGGAGGTAGTGGGAAGACACAGCGGCTGCTGTGTTCTCATCCGGCTTTGCGGTAGGAAAGGTCCCCACAGCCTCCGTCGTCGACCCAGTCATTATTGACGTCATCACGTTGTTATTGTGGTTGTTTCTGCTGCTAATATCGCTGCAGGGCGTCTGCGATGATGAGCACGGAGTTGAAAGAGGTCCATGGATGGTTAATTATAGCTATGTACGCGGTAGACAAAGCATAGGTAGAGCAGAAGTACGAGTACATCTAACAATGATGCATGTATTGAGGCAGAACATTTCCTTATTTTTAGAAAATAACTTCATAAAAGTATAATACTTATTTGTATTGAAACTTTCTCCTCGATCCCTCGCAATGTCATCATCTATAGGGCGTTCAAGCATTTGATTGCAGTACAGAGCCTTATGGGGTATTGCTCTCTCTTTCTATTCAATACAATTTTACATAAGACTCTCTCTCTCTCTCTCTCTCTCTCTCTCTCTCTCTCTCTCTCTCTATCGCTAGCTCTCTATCTCTAGCGCCAATTCAGGAAGAAGCTCGGGGCTATTCGGCTCGGTCATCCTCTTTCTATCGCAAATATTTAACAGGTTTACTCCACGATAACTTAAATTTGTTCATCTTGGACAAATGCATTTTTTAACAATTATTCCCAGAACTTTTGTGAATGCGATGGTTATTTTGTAATTGAGTTTCATGGTTAAATTACGAAGAAATTAATTATAAATGACGGCCTTATGGATTACTTCTACATTTTCACGACCTTAAATTTTCACCATGCGAGAAACTTTTTTATTATTGAAAGAAAGCACAAGCATCCAGCGGGTGAAATGACAAGAGAAGTCCAAATCTTGATACGAGACCAACCACATTTCTGTGTTCATGGTTCTTGAGTTAGACGGTAATAAAAACAATATTCAGTGCGCTCGGAACGAACATCTCATGTCGTTCGTAGATCTTTAATATGTCTTAGGGATTCTAAACTGGCGATGGGGAAGGAAAAGTAGAGTACTTATTTTTGAATTTCACTTATTACAAACAGTTAAATACAAATAAACATATCTAAAACTAGTGCTAAAATAGCACGTACTTTCTCGACTTAAGCAATGATTATGTAATATTATTTATACCACAATTTATCTCCGAATTAACACATCTCAGTCAATTTTTTATACATCCCAGGAAAATATTTTCCGCTACATTGTGCTTTTTTCCACATTTCCACAAGAATTGAAAGTTTTTGGTTGAAACAACACATGTTGCCCGTTCTCTGTTATTTCAACACAAATATTTGTTTTTGAATCAAATAAATGCTACCAGGAATATAAATACGTATACTGAAAAGATAATACGCGTCTTTTTAAATTTTGTTAATAAGCTTTCTCACTTCAAAATAGACAATTTCATCTATTTCTAGCCCATCTTTTCTCTCCGAAAAATGTAAAATACTTTAACTATACTTATATTTTTTTTATATTTAGGCAGCTCTTTAAACTGGTTGTACACGATGACCTTACAGTCTTGTATTTAAAAAAGCCATTGTAAAATTTAAAAAGTGAAAAAGTTTATGGAGCATTTATAAACATCAGCATTGCTATGGATGTATTGCAATGCTTTATTTTCATGTTGTTCATATTTTGCTAGCAAAAAAATCCTTTTTTCAGATTAATCACAACACGAAGCGTTGTTGGGTACATGAAAACGTCCAACAAAATAGAGTAAGTTTGTGTCTTTCAACATTAAAACTGCGCATGACGTGCGTGATATTTACCTGCTAACATTTAATCCGGTACACACTCATCTCCGTCTGCTGAAAATTATGACAAATATTTGAAAACAAAAAATTCGTCTTTGAAAAAATGTAAACATACAGAAATTTTCTGCATGACAGATTGCATGAATTTCTCTCGTTATTTACCAAGTCTGTTATGAAAAAATTTCGTATGGACATTCATGAGACGTAATGTACCCAAAACATCAAAGAAAGTTTCATGTTTTCATCCTGCTCGAATTCCATGTTCTGACACTGAATGTTTTCTCTGAGAAAATAAATATTCACTCGCACTAGCAAAAGCAGAAATAGTTTCGAATATCCGTGAATCAATATGGATTCCCGTAATCTTGCGTTCTCAGAATATACTTTATTAAACAAACGGACGGTCGTATGCGAGTAATAAAACTCCACAAAAAGATTAAAAATATTGTTGGTCAAACGTATGCCTTTTAGAGTGAGTACATGTGTGTATGGAACGGAGAGAGAAGGAAGTACATATGAATGAATGGGTAGGAAGAGAGAGAGAGGGAAGGACGGAGAGAGTAAGGAAGAGATGTCTTCGCCCATCCCCCTTTCTCTCCATTCCTTCCTCTTACAGAAAGTGAAAAAAGCGGGAGAGATGCAAAGGGGAGAGAGAGAGAGAGAGAGAGAGAGAGAGAGAGACAAAGATGGAGGAAAAAGGAGGGGAGGGGGAGGAAGGAAAGGGATGGGGTAGAAAAGCGAGAGAACGCTGGTGTTTCATCATTTGTGTACTAGGTTGATGTTTCAAGTTCTAATTTTTGCAACTGATTCATTTCGATTCTCCAGATTCTAGTCGACATCGCAAATATCTTACAATTCTTATTATGTTATTTACTTGTCCTCCCTTCTCTCTAGTATTGGTAGGAAAATAATTGGAATCAGCCCAATAAGGAGGTCTGGAATATCGGTCGTCCTACAACTTAGAGCAGGAATAGCCAGTGAAGTCTAGCGCCCACCTTGTCGGCACCACATGGACAGTCGGTACGGATGAGATTTTTTAAAGTTTATTAAGTCGTGAAGCGAGGCTGCCGCCGCCGCCGCTACCTGCCACATCCTCCCTCACCCTCCTCATGGCGACGACCGACTGACAGCTGGGCTGCATTGCCTCTGTTAAGGCCCATTCACAATGCAATCACAAACATAAGCATAACACATAGACATAGACATTAACCCAAGCGAAGAGTTGGCGTATTCACAATGTCGAACATAAACATAGGCAAAATAAGAGTTTCTATTGGCTCTGAGACGCAGCACACGAATCGACATGAATAGTTCGCCTATCGACTTCGATACTCGATTTTGAGTTAACGAACTGTGATTGGCTCATTCCTCATGTCTGACATAAGCATAAGCACAGAAGCTTGAAGCTTGCAATCTCTTAAGTTAACGTCTTACGTGTTATGCTTATGCGAACGCATTGTGAATGAGTCCACTTGTAGACGTAGTCCTAACTTTTATGTTAACGCCATGCTTAAGCTTATGTTTGCATTGTGAATGGGCCTTTAGGATGTAACCGTGTACTTGCAACAAGGGATCATAATACACCACTTTTAATAATCAACCCGGAGTTCATCTTTCTCCGGTTACATACTGTCTCCCATCATGTCTTCACGACAGTTACATTGTTTCCCGTAAGGATGGGCGTACAAGGCCAACCCAGTCGAGACGGAACCTCCGCATCTTCGCCGTTTGCAAAAGTTCCGAAGCAAAAATATTATCGACATTACGACGAGCCGTTCTCTCCGTATCGATGACGTCATCGACACGTGCATCAGGTCGCCATCGGCTGTTTCAGTTGTGAGGTTAAGTGCATCGAACGAATGCGTCTAATTTCATTATTTGGATACAGAATTACCCCGATTTTTGCAACATAATATTAAATTTAATTTAATTTATTACTTTGTTAGAATGTGTAATTTAGTTGGTTAACTAAACTATCTGAATCAAGGAGTAACATTTGCCAAATTTAAAATACTAATTTTGAGAAGAAGCAGTGTAGTATTAGGGAAACTTGGTACAATTGTGCATGGAGAATAAAACATTTTGGAATGATACATTAGAGCATTAATCGATGTAATTTGTGTGTGTCTGTTTTGAGTAAATTATTTTGTCTTATCTGTGCCGCTTATTTTCTTGAGTTTCTAAATAAGGCAATGCAATTATTATTTTCTCCTTACTTCAATTTAATTGTATATAATTACTGTAATACAATAATATTTATTTACTATTCATTTTATTTACTATGTTAATATTAATCTTAAAATTAAGTGTCTGTTACTTATTTGCTATATAATAATATTTATTTACTATTATATTTTATTTACTATATTAATTACTATACTACAATAATATTTATTTATATAGAACATTTTGCAAATTATCCAATTTAGTTTTAAATTTATCGTGAGACATGTTAAAGTACTGAAATAATTTTTATACTTCCAACAGCTTGGGATATAATATGTGAAATTCCCCTTAGTCATTCTCGTTCTGTTTAGAAGAGAATCTGGGTTTTCTTCAACTCCTTGCCTCATTTTCTTCTTCCGCTATTGAAAGTGAACCCATAGCGATTGCTTCTTTATTTAAATTATGAGGCTGCCTCACACAATACAAGTCAGGGAACGAGAAGCCAAACTGACTCAGAAACTGTCCGAAGTGTCCGTTCCATCCTCTCCGTCCGTTCCCCATCTCATGCGCGCAATCCATAAAAACACTGTTGTCCGTCCAGTTCCGTCCATGCCGTACGGAACCAGTGCGCGCGTAGTTAAGAGATAATAGTCCCACATTCGCTCGGAGGATTGATTGATTGATTTATTCATGTTTCCGGGCGCGTCAACTGCTATGGTCATTAGTCCCGTTAGTTTTGTGCATGTTTTTTTTCTCGGGAGATGGCGGTGATCTTCCTCCGCTGGATGGCGAGATCCGGCACCGACCTACCGTCGGCTAGTGGGGTTTCCCCCTAACCAGACTCTCCCACCAGCGGGGCACCGCCCCAGCCGGGACAAGCTCTAAGCTCCCGACCGGTCTCCCGGAATATGTGGTAGTGTAGTGCATGTTAGTGTAAGTGTGTGTGTGTAAGGGGAGAGGATAGGACAAGGAAGAGGAAGGACAGATCGCGCGCGGTCCGTGGCCCGTTTGGTAGGGTACTGCTCCGGCATTCGCCTGGGGTTGATCGGAGAAACCACGGAAAACTACCGATCAGAGCAGCCGGCCGCTAGAATTCTCCTCCAGACAGCGACTGAATTCGACCTAGCTGAAAAGCTATTGTCGAAAATCCTGCCGCCGTCAGGACTCGAACCTAGGACCTCCCGGTTAGAGGCGCTGCAGTGACATCAGTTGATGCACTGAGCTACCGCTACCGGTCGCTCGGAGGATGTATGTACGGTACCATACTATCTGATCAGTCAGTCTCTACAATTCTCATCCGGGCAGTGTTCGGCTTCCACTCAACAGCTGTAGAAAATCCATCCCGTCGGGACTCGGACCGAGGACCTTCCTGTCAACGAAGCTTCAGATAATAACTTGTAACGTTTAGAACGCTCATACATTCGCTATAGTACGATATAACCACGCACAATACGATACGATAGTTAACGATGAGATAATATATTAAGCCCACGCACTTTTCTACATTGCAATCGCAAGGTAGTATGTTATTCGATTGATTGATTTTTTCGTGTTTCCGGGCGCGTCAACTACTTCGGTCATTAGTCCCGTTAGTGTAGTGCATGTTTTTTCCACGGGAGATGGCGGTGATCTTCCCCCGCTGGATGGCGAGATCCGGCGCCGACCTACCGTTGGCTAGTGGGGTTTCCCCCTAACCTGGACTCTCCCACCAGCGGGGCACCGCCCCAGCCGGGACAAGCTCCCGACCGGTCTCCCGAAATATGTGGTAGTGTAGTGCATGTTAGTGTAAGTGTGTGTGTAAGGGGAGAGGATAGGACAAGGAAGAGGAAGGACAGATCGCGCGCGCGGTCCGTGGCCCGTTTGTTAGGGTACTGCTCCGGCATTCGCCTGGTGTTGATCGGAGAAACCACGGAAAACTACCGATCAGAGCAGCCGGCCGCTAGAATTCTCCTCCAGACAGCAGCTGAATTCGACCTAGCTGAAAAGCTAGTGTCGAAAATCCTGCCGCTGTCAGAACTCGAACCTAGGACCTCCCGGTTAGAAGCGCTGCAGTGACATCAGTTGATGCACTGAGCTACCGCTACCGGTGTATGTTATTCGATACGTGCACGATTTTATGTTATGCCCTCGCGCTTGTTCTACGTGTATTGCAGTCCAGCAGGCAGGAAGCGTCGAAGAGCCTCGTCCCGGACGAGCCCGTGCGAGGGCCCAGGGGTGAGGAAAGCCAGGTCAGGTGGGCGGAGCGCTTCCATCTGCCCACAAGCAATAGACGGCGCCCGCGATAAGGCGCGCCGCGCGGATTTCAGATACGAATCGCTCCCCTCCCCCCGCCGAATCTATTTTCAGAAGGCCGTTCCGGAGAGCGGGACGGCACGACTGCACGTGCTTACGAGCCGCTTGGAAAACATCGCTCGCTCTGTGTTCTTCCTCTGGAGGAAAGCGATGCAGCGGTCGTCTGGAATGAGAGGCCTCTTAACATGTAAATGCTAATCTCTCCTCTGGCTATGCAGATGTCGCAGAATAAATGTTACAGGCTTCTAACCCATGTGGAAAATTCAAAAGTGAGAATTATTTGCCAATGAACTTTTAGTGGGAAATTGTATGTAACAGGTATGATCTTATACCTAAGGCATGTGCAAATTCTTCTGCTTGCGCCTGACTCAGGCCACCTCGTGTGTACAGAAGCTGGGCAGGTGTATGAACTGCGTCACAACCAACCCATGTACGATCTGCCAAGCATATGTGCATAAAAGGTTGCCTAACAATCAGGATCAAATGCCACCCGTATATATCATTTAATTTCAATATGCAATATACCACTGTATGTTCTATGGAAAAAGTCATCATTTTCGACTACTCTACAATCGCTCGAAGTGTGAAAAATTTGTTCTAAGACTGTACTAACTTCTGTACAGGTATCGATATTACGTAGGTACGGGTGTTATTTGTTGGCAATATTGTACGACAATTTTACGGCATATTCAGCTTAATATTCTTTCACCGAGTGTGGAGTCACATGTGGTTGGTTGGTTGATTAATGATTCCGGGCGCGTCAACGGCTAAGGTCATTAGTCCCGTAAGTGTAATGCACGTTTGATCGTGGGAGGTGGCGGTGATCTTCCCCTCCCGGCATGTGTTGTAGTGTAGTGCATGTTAGTGTAAGTGCGTGTACGTAAGGGGCAGGGTAGGATAAGGAATGGGAAGAAAATATTGCGCGCGATCCGTGGCCCGTTTGTTAAGGTACTACTCTGGCAATCGCCTGATATTGATCGAAGAAACCACGGAAAACTACCAATCAGAGCAGCCGGCCGCTAAAATTCTCCTCCAGACAGCAACTGAATTCAACCTAGCTGACAAGCTAGTGTCGAAAATCCTGCCACCGTAAGGATTCGAGCCTAGGACCTCCCGGTCAGAGGCACTGCTGTGACATCAGTTGATACCCTGAGTCACCGCTGAATGGTGAGATCCTGAACCACCTCTCCCGGTACCACAGAATTCTTAAGATTTTTGAATCTCGTGCCAACCAAATTACGAATTAATATGGTCAATATTGCCGTATTCTATAAGCAACTTATTTTTTATTATTCTACGATAATTGATTTATTTATTATTTAACTGTTGACAAAACCATGGTCTCCTTAGACAAGGTCCTATAGGTAAAGCTTCTTGCGAAAAAGTGCGTTGAAATTCTATTACTCGAATATATCATTTAAATTTGCAACGAGTGACGGGCCGAGTTTTAAAAACTATGGACTCTAAATTGAAATCTTTGTAAACATTACTTCCAAAATAGAATTTAAAAGTGCATGACCAATTACAGAATAGTTTTCATTGATGTCTTTCCTATAATGTAGACACATTTTATAATTATAATTTAAATATTTTCTTCTGGCACTAAAATCAATTGGTTTAATTACGTTTTTCTGTCAAATAGCAACGATACGAAGAAATGTAGAAAAATAAATGTTTCATTATATAGACAGGAAGCTTGTTAGGTTCACGAACGTAAGAAAAATAGTTCTAGTGAACCAAATTATAAGAGAATATAGTACCATAAAGGACATAGAATTACGAGAGCGTGGAACTTTTATTGAGAATTTCCTGGTGACATGCGCTATTATACTTCTTTTTTGTTCGTTTTTCATGTAAAATAGATTAGATTGTAGATCTGTGTAATTGGAACCGAAACTGGTAGAGACAGATGTATGCACTAGGGTTTACAATATCCTGAAAAAGGAGCATATAAAGGGAAAAATAATGGAACAAAAAGTTCCATAATTCCAGTTTTCTCCAATTCTTATGCATCAATTCATTCGTGAAAGTAATAAAAATTTGCGAGTTTTTATTAATACAAACCAGGAATTCGAATCTTTACTCTCACCCAAGTTAAATCACGAATGGCTACGTTCAACCAAGTGGAAAAAAGGTACCCACAAAATTTGGCCATTTATAATTTCAGATTAATTTTACAGAAGATTAATCTTTAAACTAGGAATGCTACAGAATGGTAAAGATTTTCTCACAGCAAATTTTTCTAATTTGCTTGGTGAGGACTGGCTTTAAAATCTTGCTGCATTCTCTGGCCAGCTGCCATCTATTGTCATTAAAAGTACATTTTCTTCACATTTTCTCAACTTTTTGGTTTCTTAATAGTAGAAACGAAATATAACTTGAAGAATATTAAAAAAGAGTAAAACATCGTCCAAAATAGAAATTTTCATTGAAGCATTGAAAGCCGTTTTTTAAGGAAATGGCGACTAAGCATTACAGTAAAGGCGGAATTTGAAGCTCGTTTTTACAGGAATCTTTGAGTTCTCGAAAAACTTCATTTGAGTCCATTGAAGCACTGCAACTCGCAAATGTCGTAATGTATACAAATCGATGGAAATGTGCATATTAACGAGAGATATTTTTAAAAAATTACATTTGTGAAATTTGTGAAAAAAAATTACACCAAAATGAACTTTACGTCATATCGAACAGTGCAATTAGCACTATCCGTTGGTAACATTTTAAGAAAACTTTGGAGCCATTTTTGAGAAAATCTCGTTTTTGTAATTTCTTAAAATTACACGTATTGCACGTTCTATTGCACAAAAACTACTAAAATTTTCAAAAACGTGAACACGACCTTAACGAAAGAACTATTTCTGGGCAACAAATTTAATTTGAAGTAAAAATCTATCTTCAATTTTATAGTTGTAGGAAGACGCCGAAAAATATTCAATCTTTTGCAATTTTCGAAAATTTAGAGTTAACCGTGAAAATCCGACCTATGCCAACTTTATAAGTGTATTTTACTCTATTCTCGCAATAAATTTAAAGAAAAAAATTGGAGCCGTTTTTGAGAAAATTTTGAAAATATCTGGGGAGCTTTGTGTAAAATGCCCCCAATTTTAAAAAATGTTTTTCAAAATGTCAAAGCTTCAACTAGAGTCAGATTGATGGGATTCTACAATTTGGAAAAGATCGTAGGTGTAGGTTAGGCACTAGCAGTGTTCACAGACGGATAGACAGACGGACGTTTTGCTTTCCATTAGTTTTTCGGCATTAAGAACCCACAAAACATGGATTCTGGCTACACCACGTGTTAGAGGATTTTTTCTCTTAATTTTGCAGCTGGTTTTATGCCATTTCTCGTCACTAGAGCCCGGCAATGATTTTTTCAGTCGAAAATTCGCCGTTTTTTTCGCGCAGCATTACATAACTTTCTCTATACTACGTATATTACTCCGTATACGAAAAAGTAAAAATATAACTCCCAACAACTCGTGAATAGTTACAATGAGCGTGTTTGTTTAGAAATGTAAAAATGAAGTATAAAATTGAACTGAATCCTAGTTAACTTAATTGTGTTTGCAGTTAGTGCAGTATGCAGTAACTGTCACTTTAGTGCAGAAAAATGAATATCTATTTAGGCCATTTTTCATTAACTGCCTGAAAGCAGCACTGTCCAGTATTTCGAATATATCATTACCACCATGCATTTAAGAACCTGTGCAGAATAAGACAAAAACACAACGAACTTTTGAGTGAGTTTCATTTTTTGTTAATAGGCTGCACAGAATCATACTACAGGTATTTAAAATATTAATCTAGATTCCCTATTAGGTTTGGTTTGTTCGCATGACTGTAATTTTCAAACGCAACGAAAGTTTTTAATTAACATTTTAAGTGTATATTTCTGCCGTCATTACTTCCGGCTTCTGCAGCTGACGTGGCGGTGAACAAAGTTTGTCGTCAGACGACAGTTTTGATAAAACCCACGGAAGTTTTTTAAACGAGAAAATTATGAAATTAGAGGACGCAGAGTATTTAATAACAAACTGTACGATGAAATAAATGTTCAGAGAAGCTGTTAATTTGTCTCGAGGCACAGTCAAATTCTACTTTGCTCGGGGAATGTTTGTCAGTATCACGTGTCAAAGAAAGTTCCTGCCACTTCTAGGAGCTGTTAGCAGCAAGCAAAGCACCGCGTTACGCCCGTTAAAAGAACATTCTTGTGATCTGTCGCTTTCGTCTTTGTTGTCATAGCCATCAAGTTTTTAGCCAACATGAAAGCTTTTGGATTATTTAATTTCAGTTTCATCATGCAATACGTGTTGTACTATGAGTCGTTAATTACGTCACATTCTCTCAGTTTCGCCAGTAATATTAACTTAATACTCTGTAGAGAGATTTCCAAAGTAATATAGAGAGTCTAATAGAGGCTTGTTCGTAGGTCATGCTGCAGTAAAAAGCACAAATCTCACATTGAGAGCGTGATCACCATTTTCTCTCCATTGATGCCAGCCGCTTTATAAGATTATATCAATTAATACCCATATTTCTATGGCTTAAACAAAAGAATAATTTTTATTTGTTCATAATTATTTCTTCAGTCTTTAATGAAAAAACTAGAACAAAAATTATTTTTTGGCTTGTTAGTTTTAAACTGGTGACTCCCGCAGGTTTATTCAGTGTGCAAATGTGGCGATGCAATTTACAACTAGCACAAGGTAAGGTTTCAAGCCTCGCTTGACTGTAGATGGAGCCTTTTATTTGCACACACAGCACAATGAACACGGCTCCATTATAGTTCTAATGTTTAATGTTTACGTTAGTAAACAAGACGGAAACTGAGAAATCGAGAATTTTATTAGAAAGTACTGGAGCTCTGCCGACCTGGATGGCCGAGGTGGCTAAGAGCGAGTACCGACTCAGCGCTTCGGTCCGAAGGGTTGCGGGTTCGAGTCCCGCCTTGGGCATGGCTGTTTGTCCCATGACTTTGTGTGTGTTGTCGCGGAGGGCCTCGCGTTCTGCTGACCCCAGATCAGAGGAGCCCGCATGAGTGTTTGTCTAGTGTGTGGTCAAATATGCGTCCCTTCGGGGCGTTAAGAGCAACCGACTGTCGGCTGGATAAAAGCCCTAGGAAAAAAAACTAGAGCTCTCCATAAATGAATTTCACATATCAAGTACGATTTGCCTTGGCACATCATTGGCCACCACCTCCGGATAAAAAGCGTCTGTTATTATAACTCATTTATCAAGACGTTTACTAAAATATTTTGTTATTATTGTTATTACTTTTTATTATTGCTGTTGGTTAGTATCTTTACCGGAGCACATAAATATGACCCGATGTTTTATACAAATGCTACTTAATTGTGATAAATGAACCATAGCTTAATAAGAGACGTAGGCACACAGCTTCGAGCAGCGCTCGTGGTATCTGTCTACGCCGCGATTTGCGTCATAGTGTACAAAAGGTTTGAATTCTTAAATATGTTCTTCTCTCCGAACTTTACCGGTTGGGCTTAGTTCGGAGCCAGTATTGTTGCTGATTACAGTGACTCGGACCGGGGGTTGTAGGGCTCGAATCCCGATGGTGAGGATTTTCAGCGGGCGACCGTCTCATGCGGAACGAGCTCTAATCTCCGTGGGATCAGTTTTTGTTTGGGATTGATCGGAGAAACTACAGAGAACTATCGATCAGAGCAGCTGCCCGTTAGAATTCTCCTCCAATTAGTGGCTAAATTCCACTTAGCTCTCTTAGCTAGTTTCGAAAATGCGCCACCGTGGAGTCTCAGCACCTAGGCCCTCCCGGTCAGTCATTGCAGGGACAGCTGCATTGCTGGCTCTGAGCTGTCCTCAGCCGATGCAATAGCCATCGATAAAAGCCATTTTTGGTATGAAGGTACCACGAAAATGTATTTCTGTATCTTTAGTCGTAAAAGACTTGCCCGTTTATGTAGGGTTTGTCTCCCACTCAATGTTCGGCAACGATTTTTATTCCTGAAGAAATATGCAAGGAAAACATTGAAATGTTGAGGTTCAAAGGACTTTGCCGAACACGTTGGTTAAATGTTAATAATAAGTATACGGAGAAGGATTCTTCTCTAGGCATACCCCAAAATAAAAATGGTTGTAAGAAGAATAAAGAATATCCATGATTTTTCAGCTGAATTCAAAGAAATACAAGCCTATTTAAAGGTGCGATTGATGCCATAAATATAAATTAAAACTTCGTGGATCTTTTTCGTGAAGTGACAACATTCACATAGTCGCAAAAATGTAAATATTCACCGAAATGCGTGTCAAAAATCTACATTCAGTGAGCAATCATGGATTTTGCTTGGCTTACGCTGTAGATTATCATTATTATTTATGAGATGCAGCACACAAATGAACAAAAACGATATCAGAACTGTGTGACAGTCATGTAAAGAGAAATCCGTATATTTTGTTTGCTTAACCATCTCAAATGGATGAGTGCGGTTGCAATGTACTGTTAGCTGTCACACAAAAACGGAAGTTTTATACGAAAGGGAGATGAGAGAGTAAAGTCACACAAGGTTTACCAAAGTCGCATATTCATAAAAGGTATATTTATACTTTTTTGCACCAAACAAAACATCACAGAAGAGGGATGAATCAAATGAATAACTTCAGTGGAAAAACTTTAAAACATGTGATGAAAAATGCGCAACGAATAAAGGAGTAAAATAGAACTGTTTTAACACAAATTTGGAACTATAGAAATAAAAACATCTCATTTTCTTGTATAAAGATACTACTACTCTCTATGATAATATAATTTTAATTTATTTGCGAATAATTGAAGAAAACACAAATACGTAGAATAGGTGATACACTCAGAGCTGACAACCTGCTGTCTGAAACAGCCTGCCGTAAACGGCACTTTCCAACTGTAAAGTGTTAAAATGGCCACCTCAATTAAGCGGTCACCTCAATTAACGTCCATATTTATGGAAACTTGATTTTTATCTTTAAATACGTTCAAAAAATCCCTCGTTTCAGCGGCCACTTATCATCACCGTAGCGGCCAGGCACATTTCATAGATTGACCTCATTACGCGGTCACCTCCAATGATTTTGAACTCTAATAGAATAAGAAGCGGAAGGTGGTGAATATAGTCAATACCGTCCTGCGACTGGTCACATTGACATATTACTTTGTGGCACCTAGAGTTGTTCTTCTGGCCAAAGTTCTTCTTTTGTTTAAGGTAAAAACAGATGATTTTAGAAGTTGTCTCTACGGAATAAAAACGCGTTCGCTTCGCTTTTACAGGAGATTTCTGATGAAGTTTGCTAAGCCGTTCATCCCCTCTGGCGGATCTTGTTGATGGCTGGCAAAGCACGAAATCGTCTGTAGACAACCGCGTTCTCGAACTGATGACCATGCGTAAACTATACCGTAGTATAACCTTGCCCACAGAATTGCATTTTGAAATTTAGCTTGCTTGTGAGTTAGATTCCGTGAGAAAGAATGTGCGTTTCACATGATCAATGTGATTTGAATACCCAACATCGTGCCAGTATCAGTCATGCTGTGTGTTGGTGTGGTGAGGGTGATGTTGTCCCTCATTGCATGTGAGGTGCCGGAGATGGAGGATGGTGCAGTGAATGGGTTGAGTTGTTCTTGATGTTGCAAGGTATGTAATGTTTATGTTATAGATATAAAGGAAATTTGTAAATATTTTGTAACTTAGCTAAAAATTGTTTCTCATACGTGTGTTTTTTTTGGTAACATTATTCATGAACAGTGTTGTTTTCATTTTCTTTTATATTAGCCCTGAGGATGGAAATAAAAGTTTCCGAAACGTTGGCAAACAACTAGTGTAAATTTTCTGACCAAGCCCCGTTAACCTGCTATTCAAATCTTCATTTATGGTCGTTAAGAACTCTTCATAATGATCAATGTGGTTTGCTATTTGCCGTGAGAAGGCATGTGATTCTAGGAAACGAGAAAAGTTTAATCTAGGAAACGCACTCACGTTTTTTAAGTGCGGAAAGATAGCAGTAGTAGCATTGTAGTAGTGATCTATGATTTTGACATTGCAAGTAGGTCAGACTGCCCGAAGGCTTCGAATTTCCAAAACTATTACACTTTAAAATAATTCAACAAAATACATACGCAATAATTGACATAGAATCGACATAGAACTAAGCGATGATGGTCAGCTTGCTCGCATTGCATTTACCAAGGTTCCGGGATTGATATCCACCAGGGGCGATTAAAATGTATAGCTTCAGTAGCGCAGTAGAATGTCTCACTCCCTGTAGCTGAGCCCACGCAATAGAAAAGGAGCCGAGCGGACGTGTGACGCTAGAGTAATGGGATTCGTGTTACGATATGTGTTGCTCGTAGGTACAGAGGAGGCTCATTGCAACCAATGATGTTGCGGCGGCGATGGTGTAACGGTTAGCGTATCGGACTGTTATACCCAAGTTTGCGGGTTCGAACCCGATCGAAGCCGTGGATTTTTAAGGGCGGAAAAATCCTTCGTACGCCTTCCTTCGGAGGGGAAGTAAAGCCGGCTGCCCCATGTTAGTAGATTTACTGCATGTAAAAGATCCTCAAGCCTAAATGACGCCTCTGAGCCAAATTCAAATCGCCTGTTTCGTCGAAGGTATTACTTTACCTTCTTTCTCCCATGGTTGGTGAAAGGAGCGTAGCGGAATTTGCGTGGTCAGACGGAAGAGCAGGCCTCATGACCTGAGTCTCGCCACGTAAAATAAGGCAAATTCAATTCAATTCAATGATGTCACTACAGTGCTTTTGACCGGTGGGTCTTAGGGTTCGAGTTCTGAAGGTGGGGGAGGAGTCCTAGAATTCGAGCTAGGCAGCTAGGTCGAATTCAACCACCGCCGTCTGGAGGACAATTCTGCCGTCCTGCTATTCTGATCTGTAGTTTTCCGTGCTTTCTTCGAACAACGCAAATGCTGGGCTATGAACCTTGCCCTATTGTCACCCCTTTCTTACATACACCAACACTTCTATGCACTACACTACCACACCTGTCGCGAGACTAGTTGGGAGCTTAGAGGTTGTCCCGGGTGAGGCGGAGCTCCGCTCGCTGGTGGTAGATACTTGGATGGGAAAACCCCGAGAGTCGATGTATAGGTCGGCGCTGGATCTCACCATCCAGTGGGGGGGGAGAACACCGCCACGATCCGTGATAAAGAGCCTTGCGGTCACAGGTACTACAGTGACATTAGTTGATGCCCTGAACCACATCAGCCGCTAGACTTGCCCGAGCGTTGTCTCCAATTTCAAACCGGTAGCGGTAGCTCAGTGCATCAACTGATGTCACTGCAGCGCCTCTAACCGGGAGGTCCTAGGTTCGAGTCCTGACGGCGGCAGGATTTTCGACACTATCTTTTCAGCTACGTCGAATTCAGCTGCTGTCTCGAGGAGAATTCTAGCGGCCGGCTGCTCTGATCGGTAGTTTTCCGTGGTTTATCCGATCAACCCCAGGCGAATGCCGGAGCAGTACCCTACCAAACGGGCCACGGACCGCGCGCGATCTGTCCTTCCTCTTCCTTGTCCTATCCTCTCCCCTTACACACACACTTACACTAACATGCACTACACTACCACATATCCGGGAGACCGGTCGGGAGCTTAGAGCTTGTCCCGGCTGGGGCGGTGCCCCGCTGGTGGGAGAGTCCAGGTTAGGGGGAAACCCCACTAGCCGACGGTAGGTCGGCGCCGGATCTCGCCATCCAGCGGGGGAAGATCACCGCCATCTCCCGAGAAAAAACATGCACTACACTAACGGGACTAATGACCGAAGTAGTTGACGCGCCCGGAAACACGAAAAAATCAATCAAAAATCCAATTTCAATGGGGAGTTGTGAAGCCCTGGGCTGCAGCAGAATTCGACTGTGGTTACTACTGTACGCGCCGCGCTACCGTAATGCCTTCCAAATGCCCGGGGCGCCCGTCGGCGATTCTTCGTCGCGTATCTCGAAGCCGGCGCGCGGTGCGGGGGCGCAGCGCCGCGCGAGCTAAGCCCACTGCCGCTGATGTTTTCGTAATGCGCCTTATCAGCACGACTTCGCGCGAACCGCTCCGGCGAGAGCGGAGGCTTCCCGACCCGCATCTCTTCCTCCCCCCCCCTCCCCCCTTCGAACCTTCTGCCTCCAACCCGGACGCCTTAGCTACGCTCTCCTCGCTCACTCTGCGGCCCGCTAATCTCGAGTTTCCCATTGCCTCTTCCCACGTGGTCGATGCGCAGCTAAAGGGAATTTCGTACATATCGTATCTTTTATTTAAATGAAATGTGTTTAGAAAATGGTTTACGTGCCAGTAAAAAGAATATCAGTCCACAAGACAGCCACCGGTAGCGGTAGCTCAGTGCATCAACTGATGTCACTGCAGTGCCTCTAACCGGGAGGCCCTAGGTTCGAGTCCTGACGGCGGCAGGATTTTCGACACTAGCTTTTCAGCTAGGTCGAATTCAGCTGCTGTGTGGATGAGAATTCTAGCGGCCGGCTGCTCTGATCGGTAGTTTTCCGTGGTTTCTCCGATCAACCCCAGGCGAATGCCGGAGCAGTACCCTACCAAACGGGCCACACACCGCGCGCGATCTGTCCTTCCTCTTCCTTGTCCTATCCTCTCCCCTTACACAAACACTTACACTAACATGCACTACACTACCACATATTTCGGGAGACCGGTCGGGAGCTTAGAGCTTGTCCCGGCTGGGGCGGTGCCCCGCTGGTGGGAGAGCCCTGGTTAGGGGGTAACCCCACTAGCCGACGGTAGGTCGGCGCCGGATCTCGCCATCCAGCGGGGGAAGATCTCTGCCATCTCCCGAGAAAAAACATGCACTACACTAACGGGACTAATGACCATAGCAGTTGACGCGCCCGGAAACATGAATAAATCAATCAATCAATCACAAGACAGCCGGTGAATAAAGTAAGCCTCTGTGCCTATGGACGCAAAAGAAAAGATTCCCCTCAGGATAAAACCGTTACTTGTACTCCGATGGGTATGGACGCAGTCAATATTAATGCTGGGAAAGTCAAGTTATCAATTAAGTTATAAAGTATTAATTATATTTACAATACTATTAAAAACAAATGCTTATGTACCAAGAATTTTAAATTAAAATATTACTTTTCCACGGTATTTAATTTCACCGCACGAACGCCACCACCTCTCCCTCTAACAAACACTGTACTCAAGGGAATAATGACGAAAATGATTGACGCTCCTGGAAACACGTTCACAAGACAGCCGGTGAATAAAGTAAGCCTCTGTGCCTATGGACGCAAAAGAAAAGATTCCCCTCAGGATAAAACCGTTACTTGTACTCCGATGGGTATGGACGCAGTCAATATTAATGCTGGGAAAGTCAAGTTATCAATTAAGTTATAAAGTATTAATTATATTTACAATACTATTAAAAACAAATGCTTATGTACCAAGAATTTTAAATTAAAATATTACTTTTCCACGGTATTTAATTTCACCGCACGAACGCCACCACCTCTCCCTCTAACAAACACTGTACTCAAGGGAATAATGACGAAAATGATTGACGCTCCTGGAAACACGTTCGCACTCCCCCATTTCATCATTGCTGCTTTGTTCCCTCATCCACTCCATGAACAGTTGGACCGCTGTTCTTGCACATCGTATTGTTGATGATTTGCTTTCATGATACCTTTCGCCTCACAACATAAGAGATAATAATATTTTCTTGGATATTATTGTTATTAATATCTTTATCCTTTCTGCTTAAAGGATCCTTCACATTTTTCAATCATTTCCATTGTAGAGTTTCCTTCCAGAAACTTCTTTCCGGATCTTCTCCTCCTACTCTACTTCCAATAGTGTAGTTCTGTATTTCTTCTAAATGTAAATTATGTTTCTAAACGCACAATATTTTCAATGCATCATTATTTCAACATTATCTTTATCTTTCTCCACACAAGTTGTTAATACTAGAAAATATTTTTCATAGAATAGAGACATACTTTTGTGAACGATCTCTATTATACCTGTATTCACATTTTGTATATTTTATGCTCTTTTTGTAGTCGTCTCCATTTCCACCACCATCTTGATGACGACTATCATCGATATCAACTTGATCAATGTAATTTCATCCATCATCAATCCCGTTAGCATCTCCTGCTTAGTCACCCCTCCTTACCCACCAAAACAACTCCTACAACACCAAAGAATTTGCAACAAATAAAATGACGACAATAACGATTACAATAACAATTACTTCAAAATTCACCTAGTTAACTATTCACCGGTGCCTTTCCTATTGAACCACCACTTTTCACTTTCTCGCTACGGAGTAGAGAGAAAGTTGTGTAATGTTGCACAAAAAACGGCAAATTTTCATCAGAAAGACTCGTATTACAGGTAACGAAAGAGTGGATAAATCCAGTTGCTAAATTTAGAAAATAAATTCTATAAAACGTTGTTTAGCCAAAATCCATGTTTTGTGGATCCTTGATGCCGAAAAATCGCATGATGGCAAAACGTCCGTCTGTGAAGAATGCTGGCGGCTAAATCGTTCAGCCGATTTTCTCCAAAATGTATATTCCCCAACCGATCTGACTGATGTCGCGGCCCCTTGAATTTGAAACCGATATTTTAATTTTGAAGAGTACTGTACACGAAGCCCTTGAGACATTTCCAAAATAAAAAAAATGGCTCCATCGATTTTGAATAAATTGTGTTGTTGAATTGTGTGAAGGACGGTTAAGAGAATGGTCCAGGTCTCATGTTCGTTAAAAATCCTAATATTTTGAAAATTGCAAAACTTCAATTTTTTCGAGGAACTAACTATTAAACTAAAATATTAAAGATAGATATATATCCCTTAATGAAATCTGATCCTTAAAGATAGATTTTGAAATAAGGTCGTGTACATTTTTTCAAGAATTTGAGTACTTTTCGGGTAATTTTGCATGAAAGTACGGGCGAGAAAGTACGTGCTGTTTTAGCACCACTAGTTGCACTTCACCACCACACTTTCCTGCGCCTGCACCTCGAACGTCTCCTTCCCGCTCCTCTTCTGCCTACGCCTCTACCCCTTTCAACTCCCCCCGCCCCAGCCGCCGCTTACATCGCCGCAGCGAGGCTTCCGCGCGCTTTATTTTATCGCGGCCCCGCGGCCAAATGGGATGACTCAACGCGCGCGCGGTCGCGTTTTATTTTCGGGCGCCCTCTGCGCCCCGCATCACGCCCCCCGCTCCCCTCTCGCCCTCCGCCCACGCCGAGCCGCTCGGTTCAGCCGCCGCCCCCTGCACGCGTCGCCGCACCCGCAGTCGCCCGTCTCCCAACGCTGCACCGGCGCCTCCCCCCCCCCCCAGCGAGTGGGCGGGGCTGCGAGCACCTCTCCTGCCAGCACCACCACCACCACCACCACCACGCCACCACCACCATCTTCAACCGTCACCTTCATCCATCACCACCACCATCAACCATAATCACCACTATCCATTATCAATGACTAAATGTCTCCCTTCATGTTTTAGAAATTATTCGTATCATTAGGCCTATAAACAGAAAATACCGACCATGATTGTTATTTATGTTATCGGTGTATGTCGTTCAGTACTTTTCTTAATACCATCTAATAAAATAAAATAAAAATATGGAGAAAAGGACTGCAATTTCTAGGAATAAGTGTACTCAACTACGATCATTAGCTACAACTCTTGTTTTTGTTATTAACAGACGCGGACTTTCAAAACCCTAGTGAACACCGTCAGTAAAGAATGGTTTATCCTACCCGTTTGGTTGCGTTAATATCATACACTTCCATGGCATTGTAAGGAGAGACATTCAATGGACTCATTCTGTGTAGAAAAAATATTGGAATTGTGTAAACGAATTCCAAAGTACATATTTCGTGTAGTCATTTTACCTTGCAAAAGATGAGGTAGAAGATTTTATTTTTTTATTTTCTTTATGTTATTAGTAAGAAATCCCGAAGTTTTCCACCTCGAAATACTTCGAGAAACATTCAGGTAGCAAAACAATTTGGGAATTTTTTGGTTTTTGCGAAATATTATTTTAGTGGTTGCTCTTATTGCAAATATAGTTATGTACAATTTAAAGATCATAAAATTCTCTACAAATCTGCTTCATAAATTATTTCTCTGAAGCGAATAGTAACAAAGCTTCGAGATTTTACAATTTCACCAAATGTTCCTTTTTATTCTGAAGTTTCCCAAAATTACTAATGGTTTCTATAATGTTATATTTTTGAATTATTAAGGTCGTTACAAATAAAAAGCGGTTAAATACTATGTTTTTAATAATTACTGAGGTTAAAAACGCGTTTGAAATGTCAGAGTGACTGTAGGCCTATACGTTCTGGCTACGAACACGATATGCTTCGATGAAAAGCATTTCAATAGAATAAAAGGGCGTTCGTTATTTTCTTATTCATAAATTATGTTGCTTATTTTTATTGTTATTTTTACAATTATTGTTTCAGGATAAGGCATGTTCGATGACGTATTACATTTTCGTATGTACTATTTTCCAAAAAGCGTTCAAGAACATCTGTTAATTCTTTGCGCCTTGGTCGTTTGTTGGGCGTAGTTTCCCGACAAGGGCTGCTCAAAGCATTCTCTGCTCGGCGCATGCCCGTTCTCCGATCACGCGCCGCCCGCGCGCCCTGGCCGGGCTAATTTTGTACCACCCGGCAGCAAACACTCGCCCCTCCTCGGGCGCGCCTGCCCGTTGCCCGCCTGCTCCCCCCCCCCCCGCGTCAGGCACCTCTTCCCATTCACTCGGCGGTTCTTCCTCTTTTTCAGACGGCCTTCTCTTCCTCCAATATTGTTCTTCCTCAATCTTTTTGTTCTCGTTTCCTCGAAGGTGGCCCAATACAAGCGTTAAAAATACTAGTAGTTCCTGCTTGTGTAATTCGCTTGAGAGTTCAGTATATTTCTAGTATAGTGGAGTTCTTAACCACAAATGTACTTGCCTGTGCATTTATCGATCAAAAGTCTAGTTCCTCCCGGAACCAGCAAAGTGTCTGCAACTTGTTGGGCTTGATGCTCTGATTAAATTCGATTTATTTTCGTCAGTCATCGATTATATGAACTATGTGACCTATGGGGGAGAATTAAAATTGATAGTAGATTGCAGCGGGTTTGCCAATTTATTTTTTTATGTGCAACGTCATAAATATTTCTTACACATCTTTATTTCTATGTAAAATATGCAACTATTACATTTTTACATGAGTTAGTGAAATAACAATAAATAACTATATTATCTAAAGGACGGAGGACGGAAAATCAAAACATTAACCTTGGAAACGTGAATCCTTGCCAACATGAACTCACGGAGCGTACTGGATATCCTGCTATCAGGGACTAGTTGAGAATCTGTGAGGAGCAGGGAGGGGACGAAATCACAGAACGTCGAGGGCACCCACCGTCTCTTTCGAAATACAAAGCAGAGAGCGCCCCTTGCCACTAACAAATGCCGCAGCGGTGTGGGGTTCTCCACTCTTTCAGGTCGAGGAGCGCATTGGCTACATGTCCATCAATTACAAAAGAACATATTTTCCAGCTGATTCAATCAATGTCTTATCTATACTCAGCGGCTTAGTTTTTCTCATTGCCGTTGACTCTGCATCAGCTTTGACCGGGAGATCCCAGGATTCGACTCCCGACGGTGGAGAAAACAGCCGCTGTCTGCAGAAGAATTCTAGCAGCTGGCTGCTCTGATCGGGTGATTTTTCGTATCAATACCAGGTGAATACCGGAGCAGGTCACGGACCGTTCTCTATCTCTCCTTCGTCCTGCTAGTTCCCTTATATACTCTTACACACGCATTTACATGCACTACACTACTACACATGGCGGGAGGCCAGTCGGAGGCTTAGATCTTGTGTTGGGGAGTTCCCGATTGGGGGAAGATATCTGTAGGAGGGAAAATTCCTCACTAACTGACGTGTTGGTTAGCGCCAGATCTTATCATCCAACGCAGGAGGGACATCGCCACCTTCCGCGAAAAAACACACACTACATTAACAGGGCTAATGACCATAGAAGTTGACGTGCCCGTTAACACCAATCAATCATCTGCACTCAATCACTTTTTTTCCCCTAGGGCTTGTATCCAGCCGACAGCCGGTTGCCCTTTACGTCCCGAAGGGACGCATATTTGACCATACACTAGACAAACACTCTAGCGGGCTCCTCTGATCTGGGGTCAGCAGAACGCGAGGCCCTCCGCGACAACACACACAAAGTCAAGGGACAAACAGCCATGCCCAAGGCGGGACTCAAACCCGCGATCCTTCGGACCGAAGCGCTGAGTCGGTACTCGCTCTTAGCCACCTCGGCCATCCAGGCCGGCCCAGTCAATCACTTGCATGTTTTAAATAAGGAAAATCTAGATTGGCAGGAAATATTCAATTTTTTTTCATCTATCGGTGATAATTTGTTTTTTAGAATGTATGTATGAATGTTTAAATCCGAGGTAATACATTTTATGTATATATTTCAATTTATACATAGGGTCTGTTGCTGTAAATCAGCTGTTACGGTGTCATCCAAACGGGAGCTTGGATGACATCTGTAGTATCGATGTTTGTGCTCCCGATTTGTTGACACCGTAACAGCTGATGATCTGTCAAAGGACACTAAATAAATAGAAGAATACACGAGGCGATTCTTGTATATCTTCGGAGTAGAATTCGGTACGGAAAGCGCAACACTGGGCAGATACCATCACTTTTTCTCTTATTTGATAAAGTGGCTGCTGCAAATAAACGAGTTGCATATGGTAAAATCTTTATTATGACGTACGAAACAAGCAATGAACATTATATTATTAAATAATACGAAATTTAATGTAATATTAATAAATCATAAATATTGGACTTTTTTACTCAAAACTCAAAACTGCTATTCATTATTTTCTTTCCACGTGAAAAACCACAATTGTTTATGTAGAAAATAATTTTGCTTTTGGAATTCTCATACTCGCCGAAGTCTACTAGAAAACCTAATGTCAAATTAAGACTCTAAATTGTATAACCAAAGCAAATTGGTTTACCCTTGTTTCAGACAATTTCTTCCGTAGCAGGGTACCATTGCTTCGTCGCAACAACACTATTTCTCCCAATTAATATCCTTCAAAAATGAATTACATAGCGAATTGAGATATGACCTTCCTTTAGAAAGTTTGTCGTTAGTGTCCAGAATCGTATTGTCATTCAGATGAATAAAATGCATAATTTCCGTGAATCTGTTTCTGTATAAGTCATTGAAAGCAGCTTCATTCCTGTTGTCCATTTTTTCTTCCCAATATATTCCTCTACGTGTCATCGGCACAAATCCCCTCAAAATCAAAACCCAAAGAAACACTCGTATCCCATCAATAGAAAGTTGAAAACTTGATTTTTGGTACAGCATATATTACACTTTGGCTTATTATAAATTCTAAAAGATCTGAAAAAAATAGACTGAAGAGCTCCTGTGGAGTTTGAGCGTAATCAATAAATATTGATATGAACATCGTTGACTCATTTCCATTTACTCTATTCCCCCTCCTAATTACTACCCTTTCTTATCATCAGTTCTCCTTCTGCGGTTAGCTGCTTATCTGTCTAAATGTCGCATATCTCACCAAGCTCTTCATCAGCACTGGCCTCACCTATCTCCAATTTACCGTCAGTAGGACCAAACAATACGTCAAAGGAATCAGCATTTTAAATATAACTCCGGATTATTTTCCAAAATATCCAAATTTCGTCAGTAGTAAGTTTCTTGAAAAAAATGTTTCTGCAGGTGAGTGTGTTATACATGCTCAGTGTTGTATTTTCGCAACATTCATATTGCAAGACAAATAATTTATGAATAATTGTAGATATAAGCGACCAATAATATTCACATGTTAAAATAGATAATAATACGTAGAAATCATTGAGCTAATAAAAAATATTTCGATTCATTCAGAAAATATTACCTCTATTCATTTTGTCGGCGTCTCTTTCCCTTCATCTTCAAAGTCACGAATAATACAGTTAACTATGAAGCAACGATTACACGAAAACCAACCAATACACTATACCAGTTTGTTCTCCGAAGCTTTAAATTTAAGCTCATAACATTGTTAAGCAGTGAACATTGTTACTCTGCACAGAAATTCGCGAAAGTTATAAGTATACATTGCTGCACTTTCTTGAGAAAACGCAACACTGGACATGAATTGGTTCGACGCTCAGGCAAAACTCAGCTTTTTCTTGCTCTTCTTTCCTTACAATCTCTTTGACTCCCCCGCTCATCTCCACAATAACCTCTCTTCCCCTCCAACCCCATAGCCCGCTGCCTCCGCTGTGCAGTGTAAGTTACCTTGGCCCATTTGCATTGAACGCGAGTGCAAACAAAAAGCGCCTTTACTTCGTTTTCTTGGGACTTTCCACGCGCCACCCCATGTCTCCGGAGAGAATCTTATCTCTCCTCTTCTCCATTTCGTTACGTCCTACGAAGCCCCCTCACTATGTATATGCATCCGTACTTCCATCAATCATTGTCTTTACTTTGCGCTACCCTCGCCTCGATATTCGTCTCCGATGGGTGTCGAGTTTCTTTTAGGTGCTACTGTTTATTGTCAATAAGGTAATGGAAGCCGGTTTTGCTTCCAGATAACTCAGCTTCGCCTTCGTTATGTACTTTTACTTGCTTGAGAGATTGGTCTGAAATTGGGTCCATTTTTTCAGATTCCTACGTCCTAGATACTTCTTCCAAACAACTTGAGTTGTTGGTCAACTATTGTCAGCCACAAATAAATACATTATTATTATTATTATTATTATTATTATTATTATTATTATTATTATTATTATTATTATTATTATTATTATTATTATTATTATTATTAAAATCATTATTATTATTATTATTATTATTATTATTATTATTATTGGGATAGTTGAATTTCTTTCTGTTGATCCTATTTTAATGTTGCAAATAGATGGCTCGTTTCAAATAATATTGGACCATAACGGATCAATCATGTGAGGATAAAAGGACTTAAGACATTTGTATTTTATATATATTTATTTTTAGCTTTACGTTTCGCACATTTGGCATGCACCTTTTGAAAAGCAAATATATAACAAGCGGTTAACAATAAACATTACTTTTTACTTTCTCGTATGCGTACGTATATTCGGAATAATATACGTAGTAAATAGAAAGTTATGTAATGTTGCGCGAAAAAACGGCCGATTTTAGACAGAAAAAAATCATTATCGGGCCGTGAAAGCAAGAAAGTGGATCAATCCAGTTACTAAATTAAGAGAAAACTAGAGGTGATACAGAATGGCACAGGCTTTCTCGTAGCAAATTTTCCTAATTTCCTTGGTGTGGACTGGCTTTAAAATCTTGCTCCATTCTCTGGTCAGCTGCCATCTATCGACAACGAAAGTACATTTTCTTGACGTTTTCTCATCTTTTCGGTTTCTTAATAGTAGAACCGAAAATGACTTCAAGAATATTAAAGAAGAGTAAAACTTCGTCCTAAATAGAAATTTTCATTGAAAATTTTGAAGCCGTTTTTAAGAAAATAACGATCAAGCATTACTGTAAATGCGAAATTTGAATGGTCAAATCAATGGTTTCTCCTAAAGCACAAATTGTTGTGAATTTTTTTCAAATTTTTTCGACCACTGAGCTGCAGTTAAAAAATAAAAACCATTATCCCGCCTTTAAATCACCTTGCCTTGAAAATTCTTTGAAAATGACTACAACAGTTCTGGGCATTTATTTTAGTGTTTACTATACATTTGTATGCATCGTTGTAGCATCCAGTAATATTTTGATTTTGGAATTTAGCTACAAATTATCATTTTTAAAATCTTTCTAACCCTTTGCATAAGTATATCATAAGCTAAGGAAAGACCGTAATTTTGGGCAGTTTATAAGAAACCATCTAAAATCTTGTAAGCATGATACTGGTGGATAGAGAAGTACATCCCAACCTACGTCGAATAGATTTCAGAAGAAAAAAATTAAAGTTTGCATATTATGACTTACAAAAAAGATTATTGCAACACATATTATAATCTCGAATAACTTGGAAGCGCCTAGGCCTCCTAGTCCTTTTACACCAGGTTTGCGTGTCTCATGGGGGCGCATCTTTTTCGAGAACAAGTAAATTCTGAAGCCGAGTGTTTTAGATGACGGGTAGATGACTGATGTGGAAATGATGAGAGATAGTTCGGATGCAGGTGAAGGGTAGATGGGCAACAGTAGGGAAATCAAGGGAGAAAGGTTGGATCCGGATTATGTTCTTAGGCTGTATTCTACAAAATACGGCTTTTATGATCGTCCTTTTTTACAATATTGCATATTTAGTTCTTTTGGGTGCCTTCTCTCCATAGCATCGGTAGAAAGAAAAGAGAAGACGAAATAAATGTAAAATGAAATTGAAGGAAAATTTAGAAATGATCTTTCACGGTACAATTAAAAGGAACTATTTTATTTTCTGCGATTTGTTTTATTTCAGTGCTCAGCAATATTGGAATGGTTCACCCGGCACAGTACTGGATCTCTAATTCTGTAAATCACACTTCGGAGGAAAGGTGTTCGCAGTTGGGTGCCACATTTAATCAATTTTCAGTTTTCATACAATTATAATTTACAAATGACACAGTTTTCGCGAGTCCATATTGTATATACTTATTTATACGTATACAAGAATAAATACTTAGATAAGGGAAAAGACAACTTTTTCTCAAGTCTGAAACATCTACAGACGTGAGACCGTAGGTTTCCGCTGCCGGGGTCAGCAATTATTTAGATGTCAGGAAGATGCCGCGTCATAGGCACAGTTACAAACGTTTCAGACGCCAGTCTATGACCTTCCTCTTGGAAGAAGAACGCAGGTGCCTAGGACGCGGCGGTTATCGCACAGCCAAGTACTTGACTGCAAAAGCCTTATTTTTTAAAATAAGCAATTAAAAAATGTGAAAAAATTCACAAGTGTTCGGAGATGAAGTTTCAGATTTGTTCGTGCCTGGGCCGTTTTTTTAAGACAATGTTAAACAAGTCTAGGCCTGCAGGGTAACCCTGTTTACGGTTTACCCAACCCGATTTAGGGTTTATAAGAGGATATTTGTTGAAGAGTGCAGCATACGTTTTGTTCAGCCGATGGGTAATGTGCGGTTTCTATGTGAGACGAGTGTTTAGGATGGCTCCTGGGTATTTTAGGGACTTGTTGGATGAGAGCCAAGGAACTGGTGAATTTCCAATTGTGATAGTAGAGGGTTGATTATTCTTTTAAATGCGAATATTTTTGCTTCGCATTTTGCTGCATTTAAGTGCAGGCGCCATTTTGCTGCCCAGTCAGAGAAAGTGTTGATGGTTGATTTAAATTGTTGATTGCTACTGAAAGATCCTGGTGTGAAGAGAATATCGCGGTGTCATCAACATATAAAGCCGTCACACAGGTTGTGGTACATGGTCTGCTGTGAACAAATTGACGAGGGTCAGGGAGAGAGTTGAACCTTGCGGTACCCCGGCCTGAATTATCTTAAGGGCGGAGAGAGAGGAATTTATTCGCACCAAATAGTTTCTATTTTCGAGAAAGCTGATAATGATTTTGACAAGATAATCGGGAGTGCCGTAACTCCTTAATTTGTAGAGCAGACCTGTGTGCCAGACTTTGTCAAAGGCACTAGCAAAGTCTAAAAAGACTGCAGAGCAATATTGCTTATTTTGAAATGTTTGTCCTATGGTTTCTACTCTTCTGAGAAGCTGGTGGGTGGTCGAATGAAGAGGGTGGAATTCGAATTGAAAATGAGGGATAGCTTTCGTATCTTGAAGAAATTTATTAAGTCTGATTAGAATCAGTTTCTCAAGAATTTTAGACAGAGTGGGTAAAAGGCTTATGAGTCTATAACTAGAGGGATGTTTCAGGGATTTTTTAGGTTTTAATATTGGGATTACAATGGATTTTTTCCAGCTTGCCGGGATATAGGTGAATCTGAGGCAGCTGTTGAAGATGGCAGTTAGGTAAGCAATGGAATGAGGAGGTAAATGCTTTAGAATTATGTTGGGGATACCGTCTATTCCTGGAGAAGATTTGTTTTTTTTTTTTTGTACTATTAATTATTTGTTTGACAGAGGGAGAGATATAACTAATTGGTAATGGAGCAGTATGGTATGGGGATCTTAAAACCTCCTTTACAACGTTTTGGAAATTGCGATCTGTAGAAATATTGGGATAAAAGCATCTTTGAAATATTTGGCAAGCATTTCTAATTTGTCTGCTTCCGTGTAAGCAATTTCAGAATTGTCGGATAATAGGGGGATTTCTTGATTGCGATGGGAGAAATGACGACAGAGTTTCCACAAAGTATTGGAATTTTTATCAATGTTTAGAAGTAATTTTTGGAAGTTTTGATAGTGAAATTTATTTAACTCTTCGTGAACCTTATGCGTTATCTTATTTAAAGCTGTTTTTAATTGAGGTATCGGGAGATGATTGCCATTGTCACCTTATATATCGCTTTTATCTAATAAGATTCACGATGTTGGGTGGAAGGGAAATTGGTGGAGGGTGCCTCTGATGGTTGTAATTGGAAGTATCCGTATTTATTGCAAAGCCGATATTGTTGCCGAAGAAAGATGGCTGAATCGATTTAATCTAGTTTTTAAGAAAGGTGGTAAGGAGGTGGATGCAGAAAGATATTCTTCGAATGGTTTCCAATTGATATTCTTATGGATATGTGAATTGGGGAGATTAGACACTATGAGATTATCACAGGAGAGAAGCACCGGTCAGTGGTCTTGAGTTTGATTCTGCTAGAACAGATTGGAATAACGGTTTCGTAAAATTTTTGCAAATTGCAATATCTCGGATATCGGCGAAGATACGAGTATACGGTGATTATACAGAAAATGCGGTTCCGATGGAGTAGAGATAATTAAATTATTATTGATAGTATATCTGAGTAAAACATTTCTATTCGGGATGCATGTTCTGCATCCCCATGCGGTATGTTTGGCGTTGAGGTCGCATATGGCTATGGTAGTAGTTGGGTTTGAAAAAAATGTTAAGGTGTGTTTGTTTCAGGGGGATATTAGGAGGCTTATACTGCAATTAATGTGATTGGTGTACCGTGGGGCTAATGTAGCGCCATTGCTATATTTTAAAGTCCTGGGGTGATAAACAGTGGCAGAGGATCGTGTCGAATCCGTTTTTAAATGAAAATTGCAACTCCTCCTGCTGCAGTTCGAGGTCTGTCGGATCAGTAAGTCAACCCGGAACATTAACCTTATATTTGGATGTAAGGTGCGTTTCTGTGATGAAAGCAATATCTATATTATAATTATTTAGAAGATATTTTATAAAATTGATTTTTGGGATGATTCCTTTTATATTCCAGTTTAAGAGAGTGAGAGACCTTAATTTATTTTGAGACATGTTCTTGATTGTTTTGAGTATTATTGATCTGAGATAAATATGGATGTGACGCAAGCGATATTTGAATTTGGTTTTTGATTATGGGAATGAGGGCTTTGATGACTTCGTTTATTATTTCTGAGATTATATCAGTTTGTAGGGATGTGCTTAGGTTGGGGGGGAGTGAGTGTGCAGAGTTTATTGATGTGTGTTGTGAATAAGATGAAATGATATCTTGTTGAGGAGGAGGAGGAGGAGGTGGTGGTCGGTTTCGAGGGAGCGGAGGAGGAAGGTATTGTTGGGGAGGGATTCTAGACTGACGATAGTAGGCCCTAGCGTGAAGTGGGGGAAATGAGGAAGGGGGGGGGGGAATTGTTAACTGCCTGTCAATAAAGATAGATGAACTTCTTTGCATGAATGCTTCTTGTCTTCTTTGGAAATATTCACCTTTGCGTGATGACGCTAGATAAGCTTAGTTACAATTTACGCAAGTGGGATTAAGTTGGGGGTTTAAATTGCATTTAGCCGGTTCATGGGAGTTAGCGCATCTTACACATTTTGAGGTTTTCAGACAACACTTTTTAGTGTGTCCGAAGTTCTGACATCTTTTGCATCTCTCAATAAATGAATTACGGCGTCTGAGTTCAACTGAAACTACGGCACTGAAAAGTCAATTTGATGCTAAATATTTTTTCAAATGTTGATCTGTCATTCACTAAAACTACATATAATGGCATGGGAGATTTATCAAATCTTCACAAGCGGGTTACATTGACGTTCAGAGTATTAGCCTTGCTAAGTTCTTCAGTAAATTCACCTGCTTCGTAGTCTATCGGCACTCCACGAATAACTGCACTAAAGGTTTTGGCTGAAGGATCTCTGAACGTGTGACATTGACACTTATTCTGATCAAGAAAGTGAATAGTTTTTCTGAAATCGTCTATTGAATTAAGAATAGTTTTAATTTAATTACCTTTTATTTGTGTGATAATGTTTTCTCCTATTTTGGAGGTTAATTTACTAACAGGTTCTTTATAGTTTGTAATTTTGTGAATAAATATTGGAGGTGGCTTTTTGATCACAGGGCCCTTTGGGTGAGACGAAATTTGGAGATTTTCCTCGCAGTCATCATCCGTCTGATGCCCGAGCGGGGCAAATGTTCTTTATTGGTAAATTCATTACTCTGGTGGAGGGGGGGATTAGCCTTGCGTTTGGCGTCGGTTACCTGGAGGTTGTCAAGATTGCGTTTGCTCGGGTCTGATCTTAGTACTTGAATGTTGCTTTTGGCGGTTGAGTTCTGATCGAGTTGATGTTGATACACTGCAGAGACATCTGGGATGGGATGCCCCCTAGGGGGAGCTTGGATTTGAGCACTATGTAGCATTGTGAAAACTTTTGAGCACGAGTAGATATAACCACTGCACTGAATAAGTAAACACTAGTTGATAGAGACTGACTGTTCGTCGCGCTGTAGTGCAAGCATCTCTGCGGTCGGCGCAGGAAACGAAGACTAAGATGGCCGAGCGAGTTCATGTTTTGAAAACATGTTGCGTTGTGAAAACGATTTTAATTATTAAATGAACTTTCTTATATACTAGCTGAACCCGTGCGATTACATCGCACTGAAGGAGAGCTGTAGAAAAGTTATCACAGAAAGTACTGCATTTCCTTGAACATTCACGTTTGATATTTACCAAGACATTTACACGTACGTGGATATTGTTTTGGCCTATAATAGCAAATACTTATTTTATCGTAATGACTGGGTTGTTTATTGTCATCACAGATTTTTTTAGGTAAAGGGACATACATTTTGTTTAAATGAAGTCGTAGTCTCCCACGGCCAGAATCACGAAAATCTTGGCTGTCCGGTTGACGCCGCGTAGAGGGCTGAATTGCCGACGTTTCGACCATCGTTTTGTGATCTTCTACAGGGCTGGTCTGCGCCGGGTTTTTTTTTTCATTTTCCCCTCACCAGTAACCCTGGTGAGGCGGGAATTTATTCAATGACGGGTTACAGTATAACTCCAGCATTTCTGCTTTTGGAGTGTCAGGGAGGGCGATAACTTAAATAAACTAATTAATCTAAGAACTTAAAACTATATACAAAGCCTCTTTGGGCGATTGATGTTTTAAATATTAAAATTACAATTGGGTTTTCATATCAAGTTCATTTTGGAGAGAGTTCACATCTTCTGTTTTCATTTTGTTTCATTCACTCACTCATTTATTCTTAAACTATATATACAACACATTCACTCACGCATTCATACCACACGACACAACACATCTCTTGACACTATTTACACTATATACACTTGTTTAATTACGACACGACGCCGACTTTACTCAGGCGTCCGTGGCGCCGCGACGTTTTCAGGGCCTGCGCCGGGGTGGTCTGCGCTCGGGTTTATATTTGGGAGGGAACCAAGTACGATTGGCTGAAACAGTCGGCCAATCGTAGCTGGAGGGCTGCCTGTCAACCGCGGGAGGCCGACCGCTCCGTGCCGTCCGATCACGCGCCGCGCCACCCGACTCGACCGCCTCCCGCGGCTCAATATATTTCAAATGTCACTAATTTGTAGAATCATTTAATAAATGTAACTCCCAGTACAAATTCAAGAAAAGCATCCTGAGAGGTAAAAAGTTATTTGAAATCCTTGGTTATTAATTACCAATTAGCCATTATAAGAAGTTAAAATTCGAATTATTAAAACTGCAAAAAAATGTTTTTCCGTTGCAATTTCAAACCAAATTCCATATCCTGACTAAGAAAATCTAAAAATAGAGCGAGCGAAGCCCCCTGTATCTCGCGTGACCATGCTCGGTATTCATTCTCCAGCTCCACCGAAATTCCCCGCACATTCCTCCTCCCCCAGCAGATGTCCGTCTCCCCGAAGCGCCCCTAATCGCCAACGCGGCATTCGGAAGGTCGCCCTTGCAAGTGGGCCTCTTAGGGCGCGCCGGGCGCTGGAAACACCCCCCTCCCGCCCACACGCCCTACAACCCTTCGTCTGCGGCGCTCCGTAAAAGGCGGCGGCGGGACGGCCCTTTCCGCCCTCGAGTGCCGCTATCGCGCGCGCGCACGCAACAGAACGCGCGTGCGTTCACAAAATTCAGACGCCGCCGCCGCTCTTCTCCTCCTCGTCCGCGCTTATCGAGCCGGCACGGCGCAGGGCGAGGCCGCGCCCTTAGAGGCACGCACGGGGCGACGGGCGAGACGCCTCCCTCGCGCCGTAACTCACGGGGAGGCCAGGCGGGGCGAGCGAAAGGGATGCTGAACGTAGTGTCGTTGGGGCGATGGGGAAGACAGTCGTTACACCAGCCCCACCAGGACTGTTTCGATTGAGGTTACTTTTGCGACCGGTGTCAAAAAACACGGACCGGGAGCGGTAGCTCAGTGCATCAACTGATGTCACTGCAGCGCCTCTGACCGGGAGGTCCTAGGTTCCCACTCCTCACGGCGGCAGGATTTTCTACACTAGCTTTTCAGCTAGGTTGAATTCAGCTGCTGTCTGGAGGAGAATTCTAGCGGCCGGCTGCTCTGATCGGTAGTTTTCCGTGGTTTCTCCGATCAACACCAGGCGAATGCCGGAGCAGTACCCTACCAAACGGGCCACGGACCGCGCGCGATCTGTCCTTCCTCTTCCTTGTCCTATCCTCTCCCCTTACACACACACTTACACTAACATGCACTACACTACCACATATTCCGGGAGACCGGCCGGGAGCTTAGAGCTTGTCCCGGCTGGGGTGGTGCCCCGCTGGTGGGAGAGTCCTGGTTAGGGGGAAACCCCACTAGTCGACGGTTGGTCGGCGCCGGATCTCGCCATCCAGCGGAGGAAGATCACCGCCATCTCCCGAGAAAAACATGCACTACACTAACGGGACTAATGACCACAGTAGTTGACGCGCCCGGAAACACGAAAAAATCAATCAATAATCAATCAAAAAACACGGGAAAATATCGATACGTGGAACCAGTAGCGGCTCGTGTATGAAATAGTCGCTGCGTTTAACTCAGAATTGTCGCTGACCTTGTAGTGACTCTGACCGGGAGAACCTAAGTTTCGTGTCCCGCCGGTGCCGAATTTTTTATACTGGCTAGAAAACACACGTACATGCACTACACGACCACGCATCTAGAGAGGTCAGTTGGGAGCTTAGAACTTGTCCCGAGTGGTGTGGTGCCCCTCTGGTGGGAGCTTAGTTCCCACGCAAGCTTACGTGTAGGTCGGCCCTGAATCCCATCCAGCTGTAGAAGATCAACGACACATCCAAATATAAAATATTCACTGTATTAACGAGACTAATGATGTTAATATAGCACTTGTGTCCGAACACAACAATCAATCGTACAGGAAGCATTGGGTGTTCTTGAAAATGTTTGGGGATATGAAGACGCAAACGGAAATACCAAACGAAAAGTTGAGACAAATGCTAATACTTTTAACTCGTGAAAATAAATCCCACGAATTCAAGGAAAAGAAGAGCGCCAATGGCTTCACGGGCGTCGTGTGTACAGCATAGAACTTCAAGGCTCGGCCTCAATTCCTTGCTATTCATTGTCAACTACGTCAGTTGCCTTCTTCCTGCTTGTGCTCCCTTTGGATCGCTCTCCTGCCATTGCAATAGTGTTCCTAATGACTCTCAGACCGGAGGAGGCAACAAGTTTTGCATTGCCGTGAATGATTCTCCCTGTTAATTTTCCATAAGATAATTTTCCTCTCTCGTCGCGCATGTGCAGTCATGCCATCACCGAAGAAAATAGGCAAGGAATATCACTTGGCGATTAATTTGTAAATTTTTTTCATTCTACGTAAGTGCTGTAGTACATATGCTACTCTTTCATATGTTACGTACAGTCACAAGTGCTCTACTTATTTGAAATTGCACGTGCACTTCTGAACTTTAACACTGAATCGACCTTTTGGTATCGATTCTGCCATATTTATTAGTTTCAATTCATTCTTCATATGCAAAGAATAGTAATGTTACTGAATGTTCAAGCGAAAACGGAGCTTACATTCCTTCTTGCCTCCCCTCGCCTCAACTCATGGGAAATCGCACGGCTCGAACGAAGAGAATGCTGAATGTTGACGTTTTCATGCAGTACCGGAAGCGGTAGCTCAGTGCATCAACTGATGTCACTGCAGCGCCTCTGACCGGAAGGTCCTATGTTCGAGTCCTGACGGCGACAGGATTTTCGACACTAGCTTTTCAGCTAGGTCGAATTCTGCCGCTGTCTGGAGGAGAATTCTAGCGACCGGCTGCTCTGATCCGCTTTCTCCGATCAACACCAGGCGAATGCTCGAGTAGTACCCTAACAAACTGGCCACGGACCGCGCGCGATGTTTCCTTCCTCTTCCTTGTCCTATCCTCTCCCCTTACACACACACACTTACACTAACATTCACTACACTACCACATATTCCGAGAGACCGGTCGGGAGCTTAGAGCTTGTCCTGGCTGGGACGGTGCCCCATTGGGGGGAGAGTCCTGGTTAGGGGGAAATCGCGATAACCGACGGTAGGTCGTCGCCGGATGTCGCCATCCAGCGGGGGAAGACTGCCATCATCCGAGAAATAAACATGCACTACACTTACGGAACCAATGACCTAAGTTGTTCACGCGCCCGGAATCACTAATCAACGAACCAAACCAACCAATCATGCAGTAAGGAGAGCGCTCATCAGCATGTACAGGAATGTAACGATGCTGAAATAAATGACTATTTTTTATTTACATGAAAACAGGAAATATTGTAATGTAGATGTTTTTGAACCATAAGCATTGGTAGTATTGCTAATGTTGGTTGGTATGACATCCATGATTTATAATGCATGAAATGATAAGCATTCTACATATTATTCTAAAAAGTTCCTTAAAATTGACATTAATTTTACATTGTTGTTATGAACACTTCCATCTACCAAATTTCATATAAAATTTGGAAAAATATTAAAATTTTATTCGAATAATAATACTTTTTAGAGTACGGAATTGTGGTAAAAGAGGATAAAAACGCGCCTAAAATTTTAAAATGATTGTGTCATTAGATTTATTATATTTTGGTAATTTAATTTCATAGGTGTTTATTCTCAATTATCTAATAGATTAACTACACCTCTTGATAAAAGACTTTAATATCTCATGAATTTAAAAGTCGAATTCAGGTACGGTCTAAAGGAGAATTCAGGCTCTGGTAGTTTTAGTGATTTCTGCTATCAATACCAGAAACATGTCGGAGCATTCCCTAACATGGGTCACAGGCCATAACGGGTTCCCAACCGCGCGCGATTTTCATTCTATTCCTTGTTACTCCTCCTCTCTCATTCGGTTCGGTTATAACATGCACTTTACTCACAGGACTAATAAACAACGTAGTTAAATGCGCCTAGAAACACTACACATTTGCATACACACTCCGCCAATCACTCCGTGAATCGACTTACCTATGCTAGAGTTCCCCTCCAGACAACAACAGAATTCAATCTATCTAGATAGTGTCGAAAATCCTGCCACCGTCGGGACTAGAACCGAGGACCTTCCGGTTAGAGGCACTGCAGAAACATCAGTTGATGCTCTGAGCCACCGCTCTATGTTGAATGCGCTATATACTTATTCTCCTGTTTGCTTTATGAATGGCGTTTATCTGACTTAGCTGATTGACACATTGACTAAATACTCTTTACCTGTGATATGTTCCTTCGTGACTACGTCTAAAAAACTCCAAGTTGACTTGCAAGTTCATCATTTAAAACTGTTTTTCCGTTCCGCAAGCTTTTTTATCAATGCTTAATTGCTTGGATCGTTGAATTCTCTAATTGTCGTGTTTTAAATACAGATTACCTACCATTCCACAAGAAATATATATGTCTTATTGATGTGGGAAGAAACTTCAAAGCCCTCCGCATCGGTTATCTCGTTTTATGTGGGTTTCTATGTTTCCTATCTACCTGCTCCCTCTATTTCTTTTAATGTTTCTTTGTATGTTACTGTCATATCTTTGATTCAATTTTCTTGATTGTTCATAATTTCTAAAATTACATTTCATTAATACTTCTTTTGCAACATTACTTGATCATATTAAAATTACATTCAACTTACAATGTCCATATCGATACGTGCCTGTCTGTACTGATAAGCAAATACTACGTAAGTAAATACCACATTCAAGATTTCTTTGTTTGGAAAGTCATCAACTTCTAAGGTTATTAGCGTCTGTTCGCCAGTTTTACAAAAAAAACTGCTATTTATTTTACATTTTTTGTTATATTGACATTCGTGAAAAATTATTGCATATTATACAGTTCTTCTTTTTATGGCAATATCTGCATTATTTCTGTAGCTTTACAATTCCTGGTAGTTCTTTGTTGTTGTGGAAAAGAAGAAATAAAAATACATCGCAAAAAGGGAAAGAAACTAGTATTAAAATGTAATGATCTGTAGTAAGAATTGATACTACGTTTTTTATGGTCGTGTGTGATTTTGTTCGAAATGAACCCTCGGACTCCGAATGTATGCATGGGGTGGACGATAAGAGTTTGTCCGATAGTTTAATCGGCGTGCACGTGCGTTGTCCAAGAACACCGTAAAAAAGTAAGTAGCGAAGAACATTAATGGCATGTTTTATCTAACGTGATGTTAATAATGCAATATTGCTGTAGGCATACATGATGCATGGAATATGGCATTTTTACGATCGTCGCACATTTATTCCTGCACCACGTATCTGCCAACACAGATTGTGAGGGCGAATTTTATGGGCAAAGCCATTAAACGTTATGGTTTGATAGGGGTGCATTTCATTTTTCTGCATTTTTTAAATGATGTATTAAGTTCTTATCTCTTACCCACGCAATAATTTTTTATCGAGGCGTTATCAGGTAGAAAGAAATTAATGCTGAGGCTTCCGCACATTATACTTGAACCTCTAAAGACATGTGAAATTGAGGTTATGGAAATGTTCCTTCATTTATTTGTTTCTCATGATTGTAAGATGAATAATAACGTAAGGAAATTTATTGCAATAAATTTCAATACAATAATTTTCATGGAAAATGAAAGTTTGAGCAAAGATAGTGAAGATGGCAATAGCTACGTACAACTTCTTCAAATTGACCTAAAGACTATTACATATTCGAAACATGAGAAAGAATGCCTTAGATGGTTTAATTTAAAATTTTACCAAGATTCTGAATTTTTTAAATGATGTATTTAGTTCTTATCTCTAACCCACGCAATAATTTTTTATCGAGGCGTTATCAGGTAGAAAGAAATTAATGCTGAGGCTTCCGCACATTATACTTGAACCTCTAAAGACATGTGAAATTGAGGTTAAATGAGAAATTGTTTTCCGACTATTACCACTACCCAATTGTAGAAAAGCCACATTCAAACTACGATAATGTGAAAGAATCATGATAACCGATATTATATGAATGGTTTGTTCTTAGAGAATCAAAAATAACTTCAAGCCAAATTCAAAGTTACAGAATAAATACTGTGATGGAAAGTCTAACGTGAAGTAATGGAAAGTCTAATGAAGTGTAACGTATTTCACGCATGTATTAGTATATACCTCACATTCCAAGGCACCCATTCCAATTGAAAATGTCCTTGTAATGCAATAATAATTCACGTACAGCTAGGAACAACCCAAAAGATTGACTATTCTTTTGTGTATCCGGGTGAGTCAACTACTATTGTAATGAGTCCCGTGAGTGTAGTTCATGATTTTACCACGGGAGATGAGGGTGTTCTTCCCCTGCTAAATGGTTAGGTCAGGCGACAATTTACAGGTCGGCTTGTGTTGTTTTTTTCGATCCACGTATCCCATGTCCCAGAGGGTCACAGTTCTACCCGAAAGAAGCTTTAAGCTCCCGACTCGTTCCCATTCTGGTCTACCGACGTGTGTAGTAGTGTAGTGCGTGTAAGTGTGAATGTAAGTAAGGGAGAGGATAGGACAAGAAAGAGGAAAGAAAGATCGAGCGCGATCAGTGGTCTGCTTGTTATGGTAGTACCCCAGCATTCACCTGGTATTGATAGAAGATACCACGAAAAACTACTAATGAGAGCAGCCGGCGGCTAGTATTCTCCTCCAGATAGCAGCTGAATTCGACAAAAAGATCCTCAACAAACACTAACCTACGTTGATTTTGATTGAAGCATAGCAATCTCAAAAGGTTCCGACCACAGTGGACTTCTTGCACACGAGAATTGCCGCAATAAAATCCGCACCCCATTTCATTTTTCCGCCTCCAATTTTTGCAGACGCAAAGTACACAACCCGATATGCACTCCATTAATTACGACGGATTCAAAGATCGTATAGTAACGTAACGTTAAACCTGCGTGTGAGCAAAACTCGTATGATTTCCAGCATGACGTACTTGAGAGAAAAATCGCACAGGAAAGTCAGATTTGTGAAGCCTGGAAAACTGGCGGAACGAATGGCCGGGAAATTCGCGTGAGTTGCGCTGTAACGTCGCGCCATCGCTTAATAGTCAAACGATTCGCATCGTAGCGAACGCTCTCGTTTCATACGTCACACACTGGGTCGAAGCGAACCGAGAGCAGGGCCGGGTTGATTTCTTAAGAGTATAAAAATGCGGTCACAATAATTTTGCAATACTGAAGATAGGTAATTAGAATCAATTATGAAAGTAAACTATAACGTTTGCAGTGTAAAAAAATAATTTTAATTCTTTTTCTTATTTCAGAATTAAGACAAAACTTTGTTTCAGGAGCTATTTCAGGGGTCCCTCGCCAGAAGGGTCAATATAGACGGACTTATTCTGCGAAAACATTAATCTACCCCTGCTCGAAAATCATGCAAAGCGAAAACGATCTAACGTCTACTGGAGCTTACATAACTTGCCTACATTTGTAGAAAGCGTTCAATCAATATTAAGAAAACGTTGAAACCATTTTTTTATATCTCCGTCAATCCATAAGTGTAGATATTCTTAAAAACTAATTAGAAAACTGCGTTGCTTATTTATGGAAATAAAAATTAATGAACCACACCTAATACAACGAAATACGTCACTCCTTTGGAGAAGAGAAGTGAATTCTTTACAAGTTGGAAGTACTCATTATTAGCAATACAAGAAATCCCATATCATGAAAGTAAAATTTATAAGTGAAAAAAAGATATGAGAATGTTAATATCTCATAAACTAATACTTTCACATTACTCAACTTGAAGAGCCGACATCGTCCCCGTCTGAAATGTCAAACTTTGAAACACGTCCTCAGCATGGACGGTTCTCTTGATGTTTGGTGTGTTGTGGAGAGCCTCGTGTTCGTTTGATCCCAGTGACAATGAGTATGCAAATTTATTTATGTTAGTAACTAGTGTAGGTTGTAAGAACACTCCATTTGGATTAAGTGGGTGAGAAAAAAAAATCGTTAGGAAAACAATTTATATTATTAATAATATCGTTTCACATAATTTTATTTCTTTTGTTTTAACATTTTTATTTATATATATTAAAATTTATTTTATTTAAAGCATGAAACCGTTTTAAATAACGTTGCAATCTCGATTAATAAACCATTTCTATTTCGGTTTGGGCTCGGTCGTCATGCTGTCCTGGGACGCATAAATGAATAAATGTTAGAAACAAACTAAAGTTATTTTTTTACTTGTGAGTCCCGACGACCCTCGTTTTACAATAGATAGTTAATTATGCGATGGTTACCAAATGTGAAAGAACTTTACAGTATAAGTCACTTCCAGAAATCTGAAAGCGAATTACATTGTTTGTAATTATGAAGAATTTTTTAAAACTGGATACGAAATCGTTTTATTCGGTTATAATTTCAACAATATATTTAATGGAAACAAACCGTTCTGGTTTTGCACTCTGTATTGAAACGGCTTTCGTTTGATTTCGGGATTTTCTTCTTTTTTTCTGGTTCTGCAGCCTACTTCAGGTTATGATCACCTGCCAAGCTTGGGGGTTTCTAAGATCGCCAACAGGTGACACGGAGATTGGTGGTCATGAGGGCCCATCGCTGGGTTCTGAGGATCCGAATGGGAACAGGCTAAGGACGAAAGGATAGCACTCACTGTCTGGTCCTCTCTAGGGAGATGTCCCGCCATTGCTCAGATAAACCACTACAGACTAGCTGAGGTAGCTCTGATGATGTTATTGATCAGCAACAACTGATGTCACTGCAGTGCCTCTGACCAGGTCATAGGCTTCGGGTGTCGGCGGTGGCACGGTGGCAGGGACAATAGTCGATTCTTATTCGAATTTAGCCGCTGTCTAGAGGAGAGTTGTATCGGCACGCTGCTCTGGTCAGTACTTTTCCAGTACTTGGCTTTCCTTTTAACATCTGGCGAATGCCGGAGCAGTACCTAATAAACGGGCCACAGACCATGCGCGATTATTTCTTCCTCTTCCTTGACCTATCCTCACCCCTTACTTACACAAGTTTACACGCACTACTCTAGCACATACATACCACCAGTCGGATGCTTAAGAGTTTGTCTCGGCTGAGGCAGTGCACTGCTAGGGCTGGCTGAGAAACAGCACGTCACCGCGAAGGTCGGCGCCGGATCTATCCAATGAATGGAGAAAGATCACCGCCACCTCCCGAGATAAAATCTTGCACTACATTTACGGGACTAATGACTATATCAGTTGAAGCACCCGAAAACACGAAATAATCAATCACTGAAACGTAGTGATCGCAGTTGTCAACCAACGACTTCGATCCCCGCAGGCATCACAAATTCGCCAATGTTAAGCACAATCAGATCTTCGTCACCTGACGGGCACCTCGACCTCCCAGTCACCGAAAGGTGTTGCCTCGCCGCTACCGGCGTTGCATTCATTGTTTTTATTTTCTCGCTACTGCTTACGTAGGAGAGAGAAAGTTATGTAATGCTGCACAAAAAACGGCAAATTTTCGGCAGAAAAACTTTTACTACAGGGACCGAAAAAGTGGTTAAATCCAGTTGCTAAATTTTGGAAAAAAATCCTCGAAACTTGGTATAGCCAGAATCCATGTTTTGTGGGTGCTTGATAACGAACTAGAGGTGCTACAGAATGGCTCAGACTTTATCGTAGTAAAGTTTTCTAATTTTCTTGGGGTGGACTGATACTCTACAGTCTTGCCCTTCATTCTTGCCTACTGGCATCTATCGCCGCCAAAAGTACATTTTTTAAAAATTTTCTCAACTTTTCGGTTTCCAAATAGTAGAACCGAAATATTATTTTAAGTATATTAAAGAAGACTAAAACCATGTCATAAATAGCAATTATCATTAAAAAATTTGGACCTGTCTTTAAGAAAACGGCGTTAAGAGTTACTGTAATTGCGAAATTTGAAGCTCTTTTTTACAGGAATCTATCAGGTTTTCGAAAAGCTTTTCAAAGTAATTTGAATACCTACCTCTCAAAAATTTAATAATGTATCAAATCTATTGAAATGTGCATATTAACGGCATTAGCGTTATTTCAAAAAAATTACATTTATGTAATTTGTGAAAAAATAAAACAATACACCAAAATGTCATATTAAATAATGTCATAACCACTACCCGTTGTAAAAGTTTGAAGAAGAAATTTGAAGCCATTTTTGAGAAAATGGCGTTTGTGCATTTTTAAAAATGCGGAATTATGAGGTACTTTTCACAGATAACTGTCGAGTTTTCGAGAAACTTTCTCTGATATTATTTAAAGCACATGTACTGGTAAATACACCAACGTGAAGAAATCGCCTGTGTGTATGGAAATGTAAATATTGCCGACGTGAGAGACAAGTCAAGAAGATTACATTTTGCAATTTTTGAAAAAACAAATTAATAGAGCAACATGGCATTTATGTCATATTACACAGTACATTTAGCACTACCCATTCCAAAAATGTTTAAAAAAATTTGGAGCCTTTTTGAGAAATTCGTGTTTTTGTAATTTTTTAAAATTCTAAATATTGCACGCCATATTGCGCAAAAACTAGTAACATTTACAAAAAATCTACATGACCTTATTAAAAGAACTAATTATAAGCAACAAACTTCATTTAAATAAAAAAATTCTATCTATCTTTAATTTTGTAGTTTTGGGAAGACGCCGGAAAAATTCAAACTTTCACAATTTTCGAAAATTTAAAGGTAACCGTGGAAATCGGACCTATGCCACCTTTATAAGTGTATTTTACTCTATTCTTACAAGAAATTTAAAGAAAAAATTTGAAGCCGATTTTGAGAAAATTTTGAAAATGTTCTGCAATTTGAAAAAGATAGTGCGGATGGTTTAGGTCCTAGGTCAGTTCACAGACGGACGGACGGAAGGACAGTCGGAGAGACAGACAGACAGGTGGACGGACAAAATTTCAAAGCTTCAACTAGAGCCAGATCGGCAGGGGGTTCTTCAGTTTGGAAATGATCGTATGTATGATTTAGGCGCTAGTAGTGTTCACAGACGGACGGACGTTTTGGAAAAAAAACTTTTTCGGTATCATGGGACCCCAAAACGTGTATTTCCGTTGAAATCTCGAAATTGATTTTCAGCAGCATTACACAACTTTCTCTATACTACGTATATTACTCCCGTATATACGTATGTATACGAGAAAGTAAAAATCGAATTTCGGCAGAACGTCCGCCCGTCTATTCGTCCGTCTGTGAACAACGCCAACGGCTAAACTTTTCAGTTGATTTTATCTAAAATTAATATTCCCCAACCGATCTGCCTAATGTCGTGGCCCCTTGATTTTGTAACCGATATTTTAATTTTGGGTGTACTTTAAATGAAGTCTCAGGAACATTTTCAAAATTTTCATAAAATTGACTCCATCATTTTTGATTAAATTTTGTTTTTGGATAGTGTAACGGACGTATATGAGAATGGTGAAGGTGTCATGTTCGTTGAAAACTGATTTTTCGAAAATTGCAAAAGTTCCAAAGTTTTTAACTTTCAATTATTATGTGAGAGAACTTTTTCCTTAATTAAATCTGTGCCTTAAAAATTGATTTTGAAATAAGATCATGTACAATTTTTCGAAAATTTGAGTACTTTTTGCGTAATTTTCCGTGAAAGTACAAGCGTACGTGCTGTTTAGCACCACTAGTTTTGGTGGAATGATGTGTCAGGACTCATAAATTTTGAAGCTTTGAGTCATTTCGGCCCACTGTGCGCCGCTGCTGCCGCGGAGGAAGGATTCGGAATGAAGCGTCCGCAGCGCCGTGGTAAATATTGGACGGCGGAGGTTGGCATTAACGCTGTGCATATGCTCTGAAAAAAGCCGGTGAGTAATGCGGGAAGGGAGTGTTTGAAAAATGTGTGGATTTTTCATCCGTGTTTGTCTTTCCGGCCCTAAAATTCACTCTAGCCGTACGATGCTGTGTATTCCCGACAATTGAAGTTGATAGTCTGAACGGTATTAGTCAGCTTGGGTTAGAGGAAGACGAGTGGATTTCCTGAAACACAATGGAAGTTAAGCGGTAGAGAAAAATTTGCTCTCCACGGAATGAAAGAATGAGGTACGTTGAAAGCAGTTGGATTAGAAAGTTTTGTGTACTCTTTGAAGCGATTACGAGATTTACACTACATTACATTACAACTTCATATTTATTTATTTTTTCTCATTATTAGTTTGGTGTATTTTGACATTATGTACCAAAAAGAATATTTCTAATGAGAGGTATTATAAAAAGGTGTAATCTGCTTGCATGCACAAACAATGAATAATGTTGAATGCACTTGTATGAAACAAGAAATAGGACAATAAAGTTCTCATAAAAAAATAAAACTATACTGTAGGATGAAGCCACCTGAGAAGCGAGACGCAAGAGAGATATTCTTAGAGTGTCAAGATTCTTAAACAATCAAATATTTATATATTTCGCTGCTGCTTTCCCAGAAAACATTATTTACAGAAAGAGATGTACTTTGCATTAACCGGTTAAAATTCGTTCCGATGAAGTAAAAGAAATTATGGTGAAGAAAATACATTCGAGGGGAGGATATTAGCAACACTACTTTGCACTCACAGCTGTCAAGGAAACGAAAGGCAATTTTTATCTTTTAGAATGTGCTGAATAGCAACTGCTTTACGAGGGAGTGGTCAAGAGGAAGACCGCTAGACATGATAGGAAATTCTTTTAGTTTCCTCCTTGCTTTAAGTGGGATGGGTCTTTGTTTAGTGAAGGACTTTCAAAATTACGATCGGTAGATAGAACAAAAATGTTAATGTATTTGTCATTTTACGTATTATGATTCTTAGAAATATCAGCTGATATTTTATTGTGAATTCTTTTTGTATGGCATCAACATTTCGTCTGTCAGCATTAAAATAAACTCTACTTGGTATGGAAGTTATCTTGAAATAGTTAACAGTACCTGACAATTTGATACAGTTAATAACGTTTAATATAATAATAGAATCTTGTTTTAGTTATAAAAATATAATTTAAACACAAGTTCCCGGGACCGTTCAAAGCTACACGCACTTGTTATAGTTGCGTTTCATGGAGGCCTATTGACCAACGGTTAATTTGATTACCTCAGGTGGTATAATGCGAATCTAATTATTCTACCAAATTTGTGAAACTCTTTATATTCATAAAATTTATTACTCCATTAATTTTGTTTTATTGATACTACCAATTGTTTTAATTTTCAACATTTTTACAAGTTAGGTGATTGTAGATGGATAGATATATTTGGTTTATTTAGCCTTCTCGGCATTTGCTATACAAAATGCATATTTACATACAGTGTTTATATCTGTAGGTATACTCTGTTAACCATTTACAAAATTAATTATCTACTTTTCTATATTTTATAATTTTTCTTTTAAATTCTTTAATTTGTTCACAATTTTTAATTTCTAACGGTAATTTATTATATAATTCAAAACCTTTGTCAAATAGTATTTTTTTGCCAGTGAAGTTTTACTGAAATTAATTACTAAATGTTGCGTTTGTCTTGTTTCCCTTGTTGTTTTATCTTTCACTCTTTGGATTTTGTTTACTAAATCGCCTGCTTTATGATTTTTGATGAATTTAAAAATAAAAATTAGCGTCTTGTTATAAATTCTCTCTTTTATTGACATAAATTGCAGTCTTTTTTGGAATTGATAATACTGTGGAAGTTTTCCATGACTACGGAAAAATCCGTTTTCTAGAGAATTGTTTATTATTTTCAATAATACTACTTCTAATATTTCATTATTTTCTTGTAATTTTTTGACGTAATACCTAGGTCTGTTCCGTTTTTGTTTGGTAATCCATTGATAATTCTACGCAATTCTTTCTTTTTCATCAATTTAATTTTATAAAATTCACCGTCACACCATCTTTCACCTTGCCTATAAATATTTTGATTCCTTGCATCAGCATTTGGTACTAATCTTTTACTTCCAAAATACCTTCCTTGTACTACTTCCAAAATATTTATTGAATTTGTTAGCTAGATTTTCTTTACTAATTTCATCAAATATAATATCTTTAGTCAAATCACAGATTTTACCTCCTGTTAATTTCTTAATTACCTTCCATAATTCTTTACTATTATTTTTGTGTTCTTCAATAGTATTGTTATAATATTCTACTTTATTTTTCTTAACTAGTTTAACTGCATTATTTCTTATCTTTTTGTACTCTTCCCACTTGTGTGGTTCTCTCGTTCTTTAGCTCTTTTGTATTCTTCATCTCTCTTTTGCACAGGCAATACCAAAGGTGGTGTAGGTCGGGTTTTCACGTTAACTTTAATTTTCGAAAAATGCAAAAGTTTGAATGTTTTCGTCGTCTTCCTACAACTTAAAATTGAATACACAGGTTTTTCCTTCAAATTTTGTTTCTAATATTTCTTTCTTTTTTGTAAGAAATTTATTTCTTTCATTAGTCATGTAGACTTGTTTAAAAGTTTTAGTGGTTTTTGTGCAATAGAGCGTGCAATATTTGCAATTTTAAAAAATTACAAAAAACAGATAGTGCTATGTGCGCTGTTTAATATGACGTAAAATTCATTTTGGTGTATTCATTTGTTTTTTCAAAAATTACACAAATGTATTTTTTTAAATACCTCTCAATCCGTTAATATGGACATTTTCATCTATTCATTATCAGAATTGTGAGTGAAAGTGCTTCAAATGATTTCAAATGAACTGTTTCGAAAACTCAATAGATTCCTGTGAAAAAGGGCTTCAAATTTCGCAATTACAGTAATGTTTAATCAACATTTTCTTAAAAACCGCTTCAAACATTTCACTGAAAATTTCTATTTAGGACGAGTTTTTACTGTTCTTTAATATTATTGAACTAATATTTCGGTTGTACTACTAAGGAAGCAAAAAGTTGAGAAAATGTCAAAAAAAAGTACTTTGGGCGACGATAGATGGCAGCTGGCCAGAGAATGGAGCAAAACCTGAGGCCACACCAAGGAAATTAGAAAACTATACTACGAGAAAGTCTGTGCCATTCTGTAGCACCTCTAGTTTTTAATTACAATGATATCTTGTATTACTAAATCTAATTTCCTTTCTAACGTACTATTAATGTTTCCACTTGAATTTCCTTTTTCATCGTTCTTATTTCTTTAATTTCCTACGACATACTTTTCTCTATCCCCATCGCAGTTCTCAAACTCATCTCTAGTATAGAACACTCGGCTATTTCCTACATTTCCTACATTTGAACATTCGGCTATTTCTTACTGCAGCTATTTCCTACATTTCCTAGAAAACATGCCTTCTGTAATTATTTCTTTCTCTTGCCGCCCCAGTTCGCATATGCGTTTAATTCCCTCCATTCTCGTAAGCTCTGTTTACTTTCGCTTACAATACGCCTGTTACGGCCGGTCAGCTCCGTACTGTCCACTCAGCTCGCCGCTGCCGCCGCCGCCGCCGCCGCCGCCGCCGCCGCCGCGTTAGCTCCCTGGGCAGCCGCCCCCGGCGTACTTGGACTTCGTTGTGAGGATCGCTATGCAGCACAGTTCCGTGTGGCCGCTAAGTGCAATGCGACCACACTTCCCTGCTGTGGAGCCATCCCTATCCTTGCGGACATCTATGGCTGATCTGAAAATGAAAGAAAAACATGGTCAGGAAAGACAATAGCCGTTCGGCGCGCTTGTGGCGTTGTTTACCGCAATTTTCTTGCCAGTATTGGCGTTAAGCCCGTTTTATTCTAACATATCTCGCGGGCGTTTGTACGTTGCCGAAATATCCGGCTCGTACAGGGCTAAATTTGCAATCAATTGGTTATTTGATTGATCTAATTTTGAAAAGAAATTTTTGGCTAATTCTTTGAAGTGCTCTTCTAAGAGTGGGATTTTTAAAACTGAGTGAATTTCTGTATTTTTGATGAAAAGTGGTGCGCAAAAAATTCTCCGTAGGCGCGCATTTTGAACTGTTTGCAGCTTATTTAAATGCGCATGCGCCGCGATTCCCCAACTTGGGCAGGCGTAGTCCATAATGGGCCTAATCATTACTTTATAAAGAAGCAGGCTGTTCGCTGTGGACAATTTGCTCTGCTTATGAAATAAGCTTCGCAGCATGCCCAGGCGTTGCCACGCTTTTTTAGAGGTCGCGTCCGCGTGCTCGCGGAAAGTTAATGCGCGATCGAGCGTAATACCTAGATATTTGGTACTTGCGCGCCATTCAATGCTAGAATTACATAGCGCGAGTGGCCGCGGCGTAGCGTATTTATATTTACGTGTAAAGAGCACCGCCGTACTCTTCTCCACGTTAACTTTCACGGACTTCGTTGTGTCGTCACATCAACAAACGAAGTCAGCTACCTCGCGCCGCCCGCCATCTGCGCCTCCGGAATCTGCTGTGTCCTGCACTGCTGCCACGCACTCGTTGTTTCAGGCGCTCAATACTTAGCATTCGATTGCCAATGTATTGTCCTTTCTCCGATTTTTCCAGAACTGGAACACCCTATTGTTTTCACCACTTACTGTCCTCCCATTTCTTTTTCTCAACTATCAGCCTCACTAGTTATTTTCATGAGGACGTGTACCGAACTTTTCAGTTCTCTTTTACGAAGCGAGCCGCTACTACGTCCGCACCGCTGGCCAACACAACTGCAACATCGGTATAGGTAGTTATTTATAGGCTTTAGGTTATTTTTTATTCAGTTTTTCCTAGGGCTTCTATCCAGCCGACAGCCGGTTGCCCTTTACGTCCCCAAGGGACGCATACTCGACCATACACTAGACAAACACTTGCGGGCTCCTCTGATCTGGGGTCAGCAGAACGCGAGGCCCTCCGCGACAACACACACACAAAGTCAAGGGACAAACAGCCATGCCCAAGGCGGGACTCGAACCCGCGACCCTTCGGACCGAAGCGCTGAGTCGGTACTCGCTCTTAGCCACCTCGGCCATCCAGGTCGGCAAGTTATTTTTTATATCGTAGGTATTTATAGGTAGTATTATAGGCTTTATAGGGAGTTAGATATTTGTAATTTTACTTCATGCCACGGAAAGAGTTGGGTGTGGCTAATTCTTCGTTTACAAGTTCCAAACGTTACCTTCTTTTCACATTATCGAGAGATGGGAGGCCATTTGCTATTAATTGATGTCTTTTCTCTTCCCAAATTTTCTCTTCCTTGGCCTGAATTTTTAGTTACAATAAAAGTATAATTTGCCCGGAAGTTCAGCAGTTGTAAATAGTGCATCTGAAAAAAAAAATAATAATGAAAAAGCACTGAGGTAGAAACTACTTGTAGACGAGCCGAAATTTCATCATGTATGTGCAACTGTAATTTATGAAATTAAAATAATTCAAGCGAACTCCCTAGCAGCAAGGAGCGCGTGGCTAAATGAGTGGGAGCGCCGGCTGTTACTGTACACCGGGGCCCCTCATTTGCTCTGGAATTCGCGCAGGAAAGCTGCAAAACGCGCTTGCGGCACTTCGGAACGAGCGGTGGGAATCGAAACCCGAGCCCCGGCCGCAGAGGAGCTCGTTCGCCACTCCACACCAGCAGAGCGCTGACGTAGCCGCGGGCAACCTGCGCGCGGCCACCACACGTGGGAGGATGCCCCCGTAAACGCTGCCCGGCCAACACAACTGCAACATCGGTATAGGTAGTTATTTATAGGCTTTAGGTTATTTTTTATTCAGTTTTTCCTAGGGCTTCTATCCAGCCGACAGCCGGTTGCCCTTTACGTCCCCAAGGGACGCATACTCGACCATACACTAGACAAACACTTGCGGGCTCCTCTGATCTGGGGTCAGCAGAACGCGAGGCCCTCCGCGACAACACACACACAAAGTCAAGGGACAAACAGCCATGCCCAAGGCGGGACTCGAACCCGCGACCCTTCGGACCGAAGCGCTGAGTCGGTACTCGCTCTTAGCCACCTCGGCCATCCAGGTCGGCAAGTTATTTTTTATATCGTAGGTATTTATAGGTAGTATTATAGGCTTTATAGGGAGTTAGATATTTGTAATTTTACTTCATGCCACGGAAAGAGTTGGGTGTGGCTAATTCTTCGTTTACAAGTTCCAAACGTTACCTTCTTTTCACATTATCGAGAGATGGGAGGCCATTTGCTATTAATTGATGTCTTTTCTCTTCCCAAATTTTCTCTTCCTTGGCCTGAATTTTTAGTTACAATAAAAGTATAATTTGCCCGGAAGTTCAGCAGTTGTAAATAGTGCATCTGAAAAAAAAAATAATAATGAAAAAGCACTGAGGTAGAAACTACTTGTAGACGAGCCGAAATTTCATCATGTATGTGCAACTGTAATTTATGAAATTAAAATAATTCAAGCGAACTCCCTAGCAGCAAGGAGCGCGTGGCTAAATGAGTGGGAGCGCCGGCTGTTACTGTACACCGGGGCCCCTCATTTGCTCTGGAATTCGCGCAGGAAAGCTGCAAAACGCGCTTGCGGCACTTCGGAACGAGCGGTGGGAATCGAAACCCGAGCCCCGGCCGCAGAGGAGCTCGTTCGCCACTCCACACCAGCAGAGCGCTGACGTAGCCGCGGGCAACCTGCGCGCGGCCACCACACGTGGGAGGATGCCCCCGTAAACGCTGCCCTTTTCCTGCATAGCTCTTGACGCACTGAATTGTTCCATTTGTTTTCCTTCTTCTTTCAACTTTAACTTTTAAGTTGCAGATTTGGCTGGTTCGGAGGATTAACTCAATCGATTGTTCACCGGAAAACTCTGCAGCTATCACTGGGATGGGCTGGTTATCTTTGTGTAGTCTGGTGATACTATTTAGGGAAGAGTATTGTTCCTTCAGGTCGTTATATATTTCCTCTTGGGTGATGGAGGGGTGAATGTTTTTGAAAACCACCGAGAACTTTTTATTGGTTGGGTCCTTGTATGTGTGAAATTGTTTTTCGGTTTTTATGAAATACTGAATTGCTTTCCTGAAGTATTCTATTTTTTGGAGAGTATATTTTAGAGTTAGTATATAAGAATTAGATATAAGTCAACTATACAAATGAAGAGTTTCTTGTAAACTAAACTTTGTAAGTCAATCCTATACAATATAAAAATTAAAAAAAAAAAGCTCTTGACGCGTTTGATGCACTTGTTCGAAGTGTTTCATATCAAAAGAAATGTGTTATCTGTTCACTTTTTTCAAAATATTTATTAAATATTTAAAGGTTAAATTAATTAAACACCGGTAGTAAAATACCACCAAGCGAAGTGGCTCAGGGCGTCGTGCACTGACTTCACAGTCGGCAAACCTGCGTTCGATCCCTGGGTCGGCCATCCCGACAGGTTTTATAAAACAAACATAATATTGATACAGGACCCACCTAATTTTGATTCAAGTTATTTTATAATTATAAGATTTTTATATTTTTATTTTATCCTAATATTCACAAGTATACTAATATTCACACTAATATTCTAGCTGGCCAAAGATGGAGCTAGACCTTAAAGCCACTCCACACCAAGGAAATTAGAAAAATTTGCTACGAATAAGTCTGTACCATTCTGTAGCACCTCTAGTTTTAGTTTAAGATCACTAACGTCTTACAACGATTTCGTATGCAGGTGTAGTGTGTTGATCAATCATTCAAAATCTAAATCGATTTAATGTGGTTCAGTTTGTTTTTCGATGCATAATTGATTTGGGTTGACCTTTTCTAACAAGGTCACGGAAGATAGTAGAATGGGCCCCTAAATGCATCCCTCATGGAACACTGCTCTTGCTGTGCTCAAGTATACTTATTTGGAGTGGCTGATGAAAAAATATTGATTAAATATCTAAAAGCAAATAAATCAAACTCGCGTTAGTAAACCGCCGACAAGATCAATCGATTTTCATAGATAATTTTGTTACGGGTACAATGTAACATTAATAATATTCTAGTTGGTTATATTGTTGCTGAATTTTTTATATTTTTATTTTTTGTCCTTAAGTTCTCTAACAACTTTCAATGATTTCGAACGTAGATACCATATTGTGTATATCAACCATTCAAAATGTAAATTAATTTAATGATTCTTCATATTTTATTTTTTGATGTAAAATATTCACAGAATCAGTTCTTTCATTTCTATGTCAAGAAACATTAATATTTGTTAGAAAAAACGTTATTTATGAATAATTTATAATAGTCAAATCATTAATTCGCTTCTAAATAAATTACTTTCGACGTAAGTCTGATTGTTCTTGGTTTATCATTCGATCATTCAACACAATATTAATTTATGGGTACTATAATATTATTATTTCTGTATTGATAATCGATTAAAAAATATTTTTCGAACGTAGTATTTTGTCCATTAGAAATTATTCAACTCGAAGTATCAGTGTTTTATAGTTTATTCTTGATGGCTTTTGTTGCTCTTGAATGATGTTACCCTGCCAGTTATTAGTAAGTTATTAAAAAATTGAACAACTTGCTATTAGTCGGCAGGGTAACTTAACTCAAGTAAATTTATGATTACGGAAATAAAAATTTTGATAAGTATTTTGTAGAAATAAAAATGTTTTCGCGTCATTGTTCTTAATTTAGAATCTGTTTCCGAAATAGGCGACAAGTACATACATGAAACATTTTATTTGATATAAAAAGACACATTGACAAAATTTTATTCCAGATTTACAGAGTGGTAGACTTCGACTCACACTCTTCTGGAAAACATATTCGCATATTTACAATGATCCAAATATGTATGCTTCTCTACCAAAAATACGAATATTCTGAAATTCTCAGCTTTAGAAAAAGATTGTGAAAAGGTTAATTTAAACTCCTTTTCAAGGGAACTTTCGTTTACGATTTAGGAAGTTCCACATTGGCCAGCGTGAGTTGGCCACTACCAACTTGAACCACTACCTTGCTATGGATAGTTGCTCGGGAAGCTGAAAGAGTACATCACAGAGGGAGCTCGGGAGTCCTGAAGCGTGCTCCGGTACTCTGCCCTGCCATCGTCTCGCTGCAAATCGGCTTTCCAAGGAGCCCTCGGCTTCCTTGCGTAAGTCCTCTCTGCGTCCTCCCGCTTCAGAATTTGCTATAAACCATAATGAAGGGATCTTATTGATGAAACTTAGGGACAGACAATAGACTCCAAGACTTTGAAGATAAGATCAACTAAAAATTTCGATTCCTATAGAACATACCACTATGAAATTACTCAATTACCCAACAAAAATATTCAAGTGACAAGCGTTTCTGATTATAAAATTATAGAAACACATTCTGCTTGGGCAGAATTATGCTTTGAAAATTGAGTAAATAATCGCAATACTCTGGAAGTAGTCTTGTTACAGGAATGTTCATACAACTAGCAGTGGCGAAATGTCTCTGATCTTTTAAACAGATCAAACTATTCTATCCAAAGTGACTTTGAAAAAGTAAATAATATTATTAATATATAGTCACGTTATTTAGTACAACCACACGTTTATCACTTCACACTTCCCATCATCCTCGCAAACTTCATCAGCTAAACATCTCGTCCACACTAGCCATTATAGTTCATAATTCAGAAACTTCATCAATCCTATGCAACCTTTCTGCCATGAATACATCCGATGTTACTCGAAAATTACACGTATATGACTAGCTAAGTAGACCATTCTTTCCCTCTGCAGACTCCAACTTTAAAAAATTTACTCTTTTCTCACTTAAAAACAAATTAGATCTTCAATTCTCACGTCATTTTTTAGTTCCTTAAAACGTATTCAAATACACGTGTGAAAAACCAACGAGTCCCATATTTCCAGCGATCGTCAGACGCAATTATGATGAAGAGGCTCACGTAAGAAAATGCAAATGGCGGCGACCGCGGCCTATAACGGGCGACCTCTCCTCGCGGTCGTCGTTAATCTCTCTTAGGAGTTAAAGAGCGCCGGTGCGGGGCTCGCCTCCTTCTTTAAATGCACGTGAGAGCCGCTTTAAAGTCCTCGCACGCACGCACACGCGGCCGCCGCGGGCTACGGGCGCTGCGAAGACGGTTACGGTCGAATATGGATTCGCAGGAAATGGGTCGGACCGCTACCCCTCTTAGGCCTCATTCACAATGCAAACTTAAACGTAACGTAAGCCGTAAACTTATGCAGTAAACTTTTCACGTAGAAACGATCATTCACAATGGCAAACGTAAGCTGGAACGTAGGTTTTGCCTGAACCAATCAGAATTCAACATATTGATCGATTCGTTTCTAGCATTTTTTTCGACTCTCCTATCGATTTCGCCTTTTGCATTTGCATTATCGAAGGTCACAATTTTGTTTGCCATTTCGAACCAACACTTCGCAATTCGTACTAAAACTCCACAAACTTCTCTGCTCTACCTTTCGACTATACACACCAATACACACGCATAAACAAGAATCGATCTCGAGTCGACCTTCCTTCTCGCGGATTTCGTTGTGCATTTGTTTTTTTCATGCTGCTCTCTGATTGGTCTTCGGTAGAATTTCGACGTAAACTTAAACGTAGAAGCTTGGAGCTTGCGAGCTCTTAAGTTTACGTCTTACGTCTATGTTTACGTCAAGGCATTGTGAATGATCTCGCTTTATAACCCATTTCTAGGTTTTGCGGCTACGTTACGGTTACGTTTAAGTTTGCATTGTGAATGAGGCCTTAGGATGCGGAGCCACCCGAAATGCCACAAGGGCACTGGGATGCTCGGCCGCTGCGGAAAGGTGAAGCGGAGTCGGAGTTTCAGTTTGGTTTCGAGCGGGTGGTTTTTTTTTTTTTTTTTTTTTTTTGTTGTTATTTAAGGTCGCATCAACATCTTAGGTCATTAGCGACCACTATTGCTGTTAACGGTATGGTAACTATGTGGATGAAACGATATGGTGATTGATGATAAGGGGTGAAAGGACGAACACAAATACAACCATGCCCGAGGCGGGACTCGAACCCGCGACCCTTCGGTCCGAGATCACTACGACACTACTGCCTTAGCGATCTCGGCCACCGGGCCGGCAGCGGGTGGTTTGTGAAATCGAAAAACACAATATTTGTGTTAGCATCCACTAACGTAGTTACGTATCTCCCTCATAATACGTTACACTCGGTTTTCAACAGTTTTTGACGTTAAATAAATGAGAAAAATATACGTAAATTGAATTAAAAGTAATCCTAGGTGAACCTATGCAAAAATCCCGTACTTTTTAAATCACGTTTGTCTTGAAACATGAAATAGCTTAATACTGGAGCTCAGTTTGAAACATTATTGAATCGTGCTTCGAATTCCGGGGGGGAGGGGGGGATCGAACAGAATTACTTTCCAAAACGTAACAGAACGTCCAAAAAGGGCTCACAACGTGCATTGTGAAGTAAGAAACATAACTCGTGCATCGTTTCAGAGTTATGCACGTTATAAAGTGAGTTGTGGGTTTCATGTGCGTCTTCCTTGTCATTTTCTCCCCTAATTCCAAACCAATTTTTTTGTTTTTGTTGTAAAAAAATTCAAACTGTTGCAATTTTCGAAAATTCTCAGTTAATCGGGAAAATTGGACCTATGCCACCTTAATAAGTGTTACTTTATTCTTAAATGAAATTTAAAGAAAAAAATTTGAGCCGGTTTTGAGCAAGTTTTGAAAATGTCTGGGGGGCTTCACGTAAAGTAAATTTTAAAGAATGTTTTTCAAACATTCAACGCTTGAACTAGAGCCAGTTGGACAGGGGTTTCTTCAACTTTAAAAAAATTCTACAAGTGTTAGGGGCCGTTCATAAATTACGTGAGGCGATTTTGGCGATTTTTCGACTCCCTTGGTGAGATGTGAGATTTGGCTGGACCCTAACCCTCCTTCTAATTTAACGTGAGATTTTTTAAATGCGTACTCTTAATGTAAATACGTTAATTTGTGATTGATTGCATTGGGATTTATTTTAAAAACATAATTTGCTTAATTTTATTTAAGACTAGATATGACTAGTATTTAGAATAAAGAGTGATTGAATTACAATGGATATTATTGCACTTCTAAAAAACGCTCGGTATTTTTTCTTTAATTTTTTTATAAAAATAAGGTTATTGAGATTTATTTCATTAATGATCAAAAGTTTGGTAATTTTTGTTAGATTATTTTTCTCAGAATACTCTGCTACTTATTGTAGCATTTACATAATCGCGAAAAAATTATTGTGCATATTTTAGTATAGAAACGTGTTTTTCTTAAATTGTCTCACTTTTCTCGCAATTTAGCATTAGTTTTAGCGAAAAAATTACGTGATATTTGCCGAGACTCCCCTCTCTCCCACGTATGATTAGGTGAGATTCGCCTAACCCCCTTTAGGGGCCTCATGTAATTTATGGACGGCCCCTTGGGCGCTAGTAGTGTTCACGGACGGACAGGCTGACAGACGTACAGACGGACGGACAAACGTACATTTTGAAGAAAACACTTTTTCGGTAACAGGGGACCCCAAAACGTGTATTTCCATTGAAATTTTGAAATCGATTTTTCGCAGCATTACATAACTTTCTCTAAACTATGTATATTAATCCAGATATATGTATGTATACGAGAAAGTAAAAATAAATATTTGAAACACTTTTAAATATATTATTAAATAATAAACAATGAAATACGACCTTACCATGTACTTAGTGTGAAATTGCTTATGGAGGAAAAGTCATTTCAAAGGAATAATATTATTCGCCCCAGTAGCGTAGTCAAAAAGCACAAAAGTGTAAAAAACACATGCCATTACTAATTTGAATGGGAAGTATATTAAAGACAGAATACACGTTTGTCTATGGCAATAGATAACATTCCATTCTAGATAATTGCATTGAAAACATCTGTTGACATTTGAATGAAAATGTTCATTTTCTTTTCTAGCATAAAATCGATTTTTAATTGTTTCGAGTTTTTAATTTCACGCTCATTTATTCGCCTGTAAATTTCAGACCACCGTTTAATTTATGTTTAATCCGCACAACGACTTTCTATTTAAATTTAGATTTCAATTCAGCTGCAATTGTCAATTTGTAAATATTATTTTTCGCGCCAAATATTATCTAAACGAGGATAAGAAAGTGTTTGCCCTGGTGGGACATATGTAAGACATGTGTCCAAATGAAAACAACTCCGAACGTAATGAGACGATTTGTATGTCATTATAGAAATGTAGGCAAATTTTATTTGTACCTAATACCATACAGAACTGGTGGTGCTAAAACAGCAGGTATTTTGTCGCCGTTACTTTTGCGCAAAATTACGTGAAAAGTACTCAAATTTTCGAAAAATTGTACATTATCTTATTTAAAAATTTATCTTTAAGGAACAAATTCATCAAGGGAAAAATTTCTATCTTCGTAATTGTAATTGTAGGAAGACGTCGAAATTTTTTTAAAATTTTGCAATATTCGAAAAAGCAGAGTCTTTAACCAATATGAGATCTGCACCATTCTCTTAAATATCCTTTACAATATCCAAACAACAAAATTGAATCTAAAACGATGAAAACATTTTTTTTGAAAATGTCCCAGGGCGCTTGATATAAAGCACTCCCCAAAATTAAAATATCGGTTTCAAATTCAAGGGTCGCGATACCAGCCACATTTATTGGAAAATGTGGATTTTGGAGAAAAGTGGCTAAACGGTTCAGATAGACGGACAGACGGACGGATAGACGGACGCACGGACGCACGGACGCACAGACAGACGGACGCACGGACAGACGGACGCACGGACAGACGGACGCACAGACAGACGGACAGACAGAAGTTTTGCCGTCATTTGATTTTTCGGTGTCAAGAACTTACAAAATATGGATTCTGGCTACACCACGTGTTAGAGGACTTTTTTCCTAAATTTAGCAACTGGATTTATCCAATTTTTCGTTATCAGGGACCCTGTAAAAAAAGTTTTTCTGCCAACAATTTGCCGTTTTTTTTCGCACAGCGTTACATACCTTTCTCACTAATACATAAACGCTTGCGTGCAAGTAAGAATCTACGAGTCCCGAGGTTGGTAAACATCGTGACTTTGTTCGGACGGAGCAGAATCGCGCCTCTCGTGGTGTAGTCCAATAACATTGACAGATATACTAGTAACAACTGACAGGCCAGAATGCGCCAACACAGCAACACTTGTGGATATTACAAAGCCCGTTGAATTGTAACAGCAAGTTGACATTTAGATGGCATAGTTGCTATGATGAATAATATAAAAGGACCGTCACGCTCATAAGTTAAATACAATATGTAAGGTCATAATATCAAATGTTTCAATAAATTTCGATAGTAATAGTTACACGACAGGATTAGGAACGGACATTTCTAGAATAACATCGTGAATATGATCTGTTGGCGTGAGTCCGAAATTCACCTGGAGAAAAAAGCGTTTCAAAGTTTTACAGGACAAATCCAATCTTATCAATTTTCAATGCAAGGTGTTGAGGAATTCTTTACCCTACTTTGCACTGAAAAAATCACTAAAGTGCAATTAGGTGGTCTTAACAAGAAAATCGATATTTTGGAGTTCTCCATAAAAGATAAATATGCAGTAATAACCTTCAAATTTAATCATCTTGATTTATTCCACTAAAGGATGCAATAATGACCAATCTAAGATTGCAATATGTCAACTAGCTTTTCTAAAACTTTCAATGGTATTCTGACTTCCACGACTTCTTCGAAGCTCAATGAGACGTTAGCACCGTCCACAGTCAAAGTTAAAAACATTGAATAAAACGTTCGAATGAAACGTGCAGGGAGCTTTGCTGCTACATCTATTACAATGGAGACAAATACCAGGAGGAAAACGAGGAAATTTCATCAGTTCCCTCTATCAACATTTGGCAAATTTTCTCCTGAGACTAATTCCCCTCCAGCGGCGGAGTTCCCCGCGCGGAACCGAGATAAATCGCAGTTTTACGCTGAGCAGAAAGAGCTGGTGGGCGGGAGGGCGTTGCGGCGAAGGCTGACAAGTGCCGCGCAATTTCCAGGAATTTCGGCGCGCGCTCGTGTTTGTCATCGCAATAATCCCGCGTCCTCCAAGACGCTCCTCGCCCCACGCCTCCTCCCCCCTCCCCCGCCCCGCGCTGCGCCGGTCGTTAGTATTCACTGCACGAGTTCGTTTCCAAACGGAGCCCTTTCCCTGTAGGATTTCCAGCAGTAAAACTTGTTTCGGCGACAAATTTCCAAGCCGGCGGGCGCCATCGCCCGTGGTGACAAGGGGTGCGGTGGGGGGGGGGGAGAATGAAGGGATGGGAGGACCGCGAAACGGAGTTATACGTGTCGAGAATCGCGGGATAAATTAATTTGTTACGTATTCGCAAAACTTGCGCTCCTTTCCACGCGATCCTATGCATTGTTTGCAAGCGAGCGGCGGCGTGTTCAGGGCGGCGAGTCGGCAGGAACAGTACAGTGGGTCGAAAAAGTCATCTTCAAAGCTCATATACTCATAGAATATTCCTAAGGTGAGTGATGCAATGCTTATAAAAAGAAGAAGAAAATGGTGGGCAAAGTTAAAACGAAACAATATTATTTTTCAAAATTTTTATATTAATTTAATTCTAATGTTCGCGAAAGCTCAACTTATTTTGATTATGAGATCGGTATTGGATTGTCATTTGTAGCAATTTAATACCTTTTATCGGAATAAAAAAAAAGACACCATTTTTTTTCCCTATTGGCAATGTTCTCTTTTCCGAAGTTTAAAAATTTCATTATTTAAAGAATATACAGCAACTATTTAAATCTACATTTCATGAAAAGCAGGAACTGCAGGTGAACTATAATATTTCAATACATCACTTCAACATAGCCTTGTAGTGAACATTATTATTATTTCTTAGGTAAATGATACTTCACAGTCAAGGAAAGTAAAATATTAATTCGTTATGGACTCAATAATTTAAAAATATATGTATTATTGTTATTAGTTGGCTAAGTAATGAAACGTAACTTTCCTGGAATTTTTATTTTTGTACTTATTTGTTTTGCCCTGTTCGCTCCAGTGCGCAGCGGGGGTTGCGGGGGCGTTGTGAGCGTGCTCGCGGGCGGCGAAATAAAGAATTGAGTTAGCCCACGGGGGGGGGCGAGGGCGGCGTGTGCCCAAGCTAACTTCTGCCGACGGGCAAGACGTGTCGGCGCGCCCCGCCCCGCCC
>BLKR01001858.1:0-161429 GCA_011170035.1 Teleogryllus occipitalis | reverse complement strand
CTCGCCTCGCCTCTCGCCTCGCCTCTCGCCTCGCCTCTCGCCTCGCCTCGCCTTCATTTATTACATTTTCGGAAACCCTTACATTAGTTACCACATACCTTTCACCTTTGTTTTAATGTTTCTATTAAATATTTTTCAATGGTTTTTCGTCTCGCCAAAGGTGAGATCTTCCCAGTTCGTTCCAGTTTTATGACGCTTTTCGTTGATTCCAGCATTTCTATTGTGTCAGTTTTAGTTTAATCAAAGAGATCAAAGTTATGAAAATGACTTCAAGTCAATCTTTCTCTATCCATCTCTTCCAGTTTACAAACATAATAAACACCATTTTACTTCATTAGTAATTTATACGATATACGATACAATAACAGTTCTGTTAAAAAAGCAAAGTTTAAAAAAAAGTGAAATGAATCGGGGAGGACAAAATATACACAATGGCTTAAGAAGGAGCACTAATGGATGAATGCGATGCAGAAATTGCGAAACGTAATGACAAAAATATTTACTGAACAAGTTATCCATAATTATTAAAATGTATTATATTAATATCACATTATATAGCAATTGTGATTTGCAAAAGCAGTGCTCGGAGGCAATGGCATTACCAAGAATGCAAATAAGGGCCAACCGAAGACAGGAGCAAAGAAGGAAGCAAAACTGATGCACACGGTACAATGGTTTAGCAGCGAAATGTCCTATAATCCGAATTTCTGTCAACTTGACAGCTAGGGTGGAAGTAGAGCGATGTTGCCTTTTAGTCGTGCGGCTGACACGTCGTCGTGTGGACTTTCTTGCTTCGGATCACAACAGTACCAAGAAACAAATCGCAGTAAGAGCACACAACATTAGATGGAACAGAACTGCACGTACGATGCATATATAAAGAAGTAATGGCTGTCTTCAATTTTCGGTTACTTCGCACTGTAAGATGTATTTGTTTCTTAATAAGCATCAGCAACTCTGCAGTGACGTCAGCAGAATTTGACGCCTCTGATTGGAAACTCCCCAATCACCAGTCAGCAGCTAACTTTTAAATAGAAATACTATTCGAACAATAAAGTAGTTCTCTTGTATATTATACGCAAATGTACTATTGTTACGATCTGCGCTGAAGGAACGCGGAAAGAAAGCGAAGAGAGGTGTGAGCAAAATATTGACCCAAACACTCGTGTAGATATCAGGTAATGGCGATAGCGGGCTAACGTAGTCCACCTTCCTAATAAGATATTTACTGCGTCAGTAAAGAAAAGAAGGAGATTATAACCATGCACAGAAATCTAAAATAAATTAAATATAAAAAAACAGATTTCCGGAAATATAAAAGTTTGGACATCAATATAGTTGATGTTCACGTTAAAATTATCCAAAGGAGGCGAATCAAGAAACAAAATTATACAATCGACCAGCGGAAATAGGAAAGGGAAGATTAGTGTAACGAATTGCCCTAGGACCTCGTTGGAAGGAAGGCCGGCGCCAGGCAGGCGCCGCGTGGTAGGATTAGTGCAGGCAGGGATGCCGGTAGGGGCGAGTAAGAGAGTTTGAATAGACGGTAGCTAGGGGTGGAGGCGCCCCGAGGTATTTTGGGAACTTCCAAGAATCCATGGCAAGGGATGCCCAAACTGCGTGGCGGCGCGGCAATCACGTATTGTGAGACGCCGCAGGAACGCAAGATGACGTCGTGTGTGAGAGTGCAGAGTGAAAACCTCGTGCGAATGCTCAAAAGTTGTGCCCAGGGCTGTGCGGAGAGAAGCGATGCTCGTAGGACAACACATGTGTTGGGACGCCGCGGTGAAACATCGTTTCCACGTGTGACCGCGGTCACGGAGCACTGTGCTGTGTGCGTAAGCTCGCTGAGGGTCGCGAGTCAGGCACATCATGAATTATTTAAGGATCGCTCCTGCGATCAGGGGATAGGGTCTATCAGAGCTGTAAATAACTTTTTAAACTACTTATTTGTAAATACTTAATTTCTAATAAACCCGTAAAAATCCGAGCGCGTGTCTGTAATTGCTGTTTTGTTCCCACAACGTCACATTAGCTTGTGAGGAGCGATGTCCTCTTAAAAGGAATTTATGTGCAAAATGCACTTCTGGTGGGGATAAGAAAGAGGTAGGAAACACGCAAAAGTAGTGAACGCACCCTCAGGAGGAGAGCGCTCATCGAGGCACCGCCTGCGAGCAGCGGTGACAGCTGTCTTGGAGGGCGCCCCCTAGGCCCTTTGCCCGACAACTCTGCGCCTTGCACTCCGCTCCCGCTCCCATCCCTTTGGCCCCTCCCACACCTTCCTGTTTCTGCCTCTTCCCACCCTCTTCGTTTCGCGCCCAGCAGTCCACAGCCCCGCGCTCTTCCACTGACTTCGCGCTGCCGCTTCATGTTTCCCGCTGTGCACCACTCCTCCACTTCCCCGCCCTCGACCTTTGCAACCGCCTGCACCCACCTGCTCCCGATCCGCCGCGCAACTGTCCTCACAACTCGGCAACCTCGCAACTGGCCATCAACCCGTCCCACAACCCGTCCCGCAACCCGTCCCGCAACCCGTCCCGAAACCCGTCCTGCAACTGCCTCACAACCTGCTGTCCTGAAACCTGTCCTGAAACCTGTCCTGAAACCCGTCCCTGAAACCTGTCCTGAGTCCTGTCCTGAAACCTGTCCCTGAAACCTGTCCTGAAACCTGTCCTGCAACCTGTCCTGCAACCCGTCCTGCAACCCGTCCTGCAAACTGCCCCACAACCTGTCCTGAAATCTGCCTGAAACCTGTCCTGAAACCCGTCCTGAAACCTGTCCTGAAACTCCGTCCTGAAACCTGTCCTGAAACTCCGTCCTGAAAACTCCTCCCCGTCCTGAAACTCTGTCCTGAAATTGTCCCGAAACCCGTCCTGAAACCCGTCCTGAAACCCGTCCTGAAACCTCTGCTCTGAAACACGTCCTGAAACACGTCCTGAAACACGTCCTGAAACACGTCCTGAAACACGTCCTGAAACACGTCCCCAAACACGTCCTGAAACACGTCCTGAAACCTGTCCTGAAACCTGTCCTGAAACTCCGCTCTGAAACCCGTCCTGGGAAACCCAGGGCTGTCCTGAAACCTGTCCTTGAAACCTGGGTCCTGAAACCTGTCCTGGCAACCTGTCCTGAAACCTGTTCCGCAACCTGTCCTGAAACTCTGTCCTGAACCCTAACCCTGAATCCTGTCCTGAAACCTGTCCTGAAACTCCGTCCTGAAACCCGTCCTGAAACCTGTCCTGAAACCTGTCCTGAAACTCCGTCCTGAAAAACCTGTCCTGAAACCTGTCCTGAAACCTGTCCTGAAACCCGAAACCCGTCCCGAAACCCGTCCCGAAACCCGTCCCAAAAACCCGTCCCGAAACCCGTCCCGAAACCCATCCCGCAACCCGTCCCGCAACTCGTCCCGCAATCCGTCCCGCAACCCGTCCCGCAACCCGTCCGAAAACCCGTCCCGCAACCCGTCCCGCAATCCGACCCGCAAACCCTTTGTGTTACCCCTTGCCACAACCCGTCCAGCAACCCAAACCGCAACCAATCGCGCTATCCGTCCTGTAACCTGCACCGCAACTTGACCCGAACCCGTCCTCCATTTCAGCTCGGCGTCTACGCTTTTCGCCGTTGCTACGCGTCCTCTCCAAGCGCCTCGCGCCCGTACCCCCTTCCCCCTCGGGCGCACCTCGTGCCATGCCTTCTCTCCGCCTCCCGTCCCGCTCGCGGCATCGCCCGCGCCCCGCGCCCCGCCCCTTCGCCCGGGCGGATTGCCGACGAGAGGCTCAAGACACTCGCACCGCGTCGCGTTTGCTCAACCCGCCGAGATTGCGAGGGGGCGCCACTTAGTCGCCAAGAGCCACCCCTCCCCTCCCCTCCCCTCCCCCGCCACTTTGTCCTCGGCTGCGCGGAAGCGAGACCCTCCGTTCCGCCAACGCGGAGGGCGGCCATTAATAATGCACAGGTATCTTAGCCCGAGAAAAATGTTTTGTTTCAAGAATTGCACTGCGCCTTACCTAAATAAAAAGCAATATTTGGTAGGTACACAAGAATCCTCTTATTCTCTTCAATTTTTCAGTCCTCTTAATCTTAAACATTTTATGCGTTTAACAAAAGTCACGAAGATATTTTTTTCAGCAAATGCGTAACATAAGATTTTCGCTGAGGCATGTTTAAAATGCAGATTACAAATGCAATAATATCCTGTCATTTTTACGTTATTTTTGCCTCTAATGTTGAAACGAAGAGTACAATGTAAATCACTATAATGATGTAAATTAGGTACACCTATAGCACTACGAACAACATTATATTAAATTTATATTGTGATTGTATTGTAGTCATATTGTAGGTTTTGATTTGTTGATAAACTTAAATACTTTTAAATAGCTACAATATGGGAAATTTGCTCATACTACATTTTAGGTAAACTAGTTATAAATTTTGAAATGGAAAAATAACGATTTTTTTGAATACTATAATTAAATATCTAAAAAACATTTTGTTTTATCATGATTTCTTACTCATTTATTGTTCCATCAGGTTGATTCTTCCTCCTTTTCTAGCAACCTGCTACAATTTGACATTTTTATAGCATCTGCTATCGGCTACATTTTGTTTTCATTCTCCGCCCCTTTCAATAAACAAGGATTTCGTTCTTCCCCTGTTCAAGATAACAAGAAAACATGAACGTATATCGTATTGTCAATTACAATATGACAATTTATAAAAAATTCTATAAAAAGAAATTAAAATTACTTTTTAAATTTAATTAAAATGTATTAATTAAAATTAAGTTTTCATAACTAAATTTAGCATTTAGCGACTATTGGAAGAAATACCGAATTTACAGCTCACGTCAATACATTTATAAAGGCATAAGATTAAATCAAAGAATATAGTATTTCAAATAGGAAAGATACGAAGAAATGAGTGTACATAGATGAAGTAAAGAACCACCAGATTAAACGTAGTCAAGTATCTGCGCACAATCTGCGTTTTATGACTCCGTCATTCCTAGTTCTTCCACTTAACAACATGCAAATGATGAAATGAGAGCAACGAGTATTGTTAGCATTGTTAATTAATAATATATGTTCGCTCTGGTGTAATAGAACCTTTTTGCTTCGGCCAACATGATTTTTCTAATTTGATTGTTCTGCCGTCGAAAAAAAACCGATTTCTCGTTCCTCTCGCAAGTCAGCAAAATGAGAGCTCTAGGAAACGTGCGCAAATAGTTGTCGGGTGTTCCACAAGGACACCTACGCGGGTAACTTCAACGCACGCGTCCTTCCACGCGGAAACGCTTGCGCCGAGCTACCGTTCCTCTAGCCCGCGGGTGCGCGCCGGGTTTAATTAGCTCAATGAGCGGCGAGGAACAGGATGTGTGCAGATCGAAGAAGCGGAACGGCGTGAGCTGATGTATGATATGTAGAAGAGTGGTCTGAAGATCATAGTTTGCCACCCGACTTCATCAATCGTATCCTCCGAACCGCATTGTAATCACGCGATTGCAAAGACGGCAGATATCAGTTATATTTGTATTATATTGCGGTTTTACAAAGCGCCTCCTACTCTCCGAAATAAAAGGCGTTTCACGTCACAAATAAACGTTAGGAACATTAGAACAAAAGTCAGTTATAAACCTAAAATAATTGTATATTTAAAATAGAAATAATGACGCAGTAACATATTTGTGATGTGTTGTTTAAATAATACACATTTTGCACTCCATAATCAGGCAAAAAGCATTTTCCATGTAACAGTGTACTTACTATGATCATAAGCTCAGTCAACATTCGTGTGCGAGATAGCTTTGGGAAGTAAACTTGAGAGCCTGGGAGAGCGGATGGAAGGTCGCCCACGAGGCGTCCGCAGCTTCGTCAACTCAGCATTTAATTAAATGCTCGTGTGTGGTTTCGCTCCCGCTCCAGATTCCGCGTCCCCCCCCCCCGAGTCAGCCTTAAGGTACACACACGTGGAAGGATGCTTTCATGTCTACACCGATCAGCGCTTGCAGTAGGGCTGGCATGCCGAGGCGAACCCGAAGGAAACTCATGTGAGACTCCGGTGAAACTCATGCGTTCCACCGATAAAATTCGAAAAACACAATTCTTTGAGAATAAAAGTGGTGTAACGTAGAATGTCACACGAGTATAGAAACAAATGAATAAGTGTTTTCCAATGTAGCAGAAGATGTTTAAATTGATCTGTTTGATACACATGAAAAACAAGGTGCGAGTAACGAAGAGGGTACCAATCATTCTATCATTTAAACGTTTAGATAGCAAATACACAAAGAAAAGAAGTGTTAGTCAGGCATGGCATTTTAACTGTCTCGTATTTTTTCAGATGTCTAATGTCTTGGATTCTGGTTAGCAGATGCGTCTTTTGAACTTCGACCAGGAAACAATATCCTACAGATTGCACTCTCCTTGGAAAAACAACCTGGCAATCATTAGCTATAGGTTTAATAGGATTTAACCAAAAGTAATGTCTTAGTTTTCTGGATAGAAAATGATTTGCCAGGTCTTAATCTATGCAGGGCGTGTTTGCAGACGACCATGTTTCTGAATCCTTTGATCTACAATATGTGTTAAGTTCATAATACATTGTTCAGTGTGCAACTTATACAATTTGTTTACATATTATTTCTTAAAAATATGACTTTTTTACTTCACTTTTAAAAATGTGAAACATTTCTTAAAAATAAGATTTCAATTTTCTTTGGCTTTATTGCAAGTTACACGCAAAATAAGAATGTGATCATTTCGGTGATGTTGAACATCATTGACAGACATTTTCTACAAGGTTCTGCCAAGGCTTTTCTGTAGTTTATGAAAACAGTTTCATTCTATCATTGACGTTATTCCTGTAGTATAGATTATGTTCCACAACCCCATGAATTACATTATTGTGATGATATTTTGTAGAGATCTGGAGCAAACTAATGTTTAGTGGAATTTTTATTCAATAATAGTTCTTGACATTGACATGACGTTTCGGGTGTTCTGCGCCACCCCATTTCAAATAATAATGCTCTAAAACACACACTATCCGTAATACACGAGTAATAACACCATTACTTAAAAAATGCCCTGAAATCTTCACACGTGTGTTTTTAACATGTTTTATGTCCAAATTTTAGGATGTCTTGACTAATTTGTAAATGATTCTTTACAATAATTGGTGTAATAGCTCAATTGTTATTCCCATAACGGCTGGAACGTTGTCTACAAGTTTAGAGTTTCTGGAATGTCCGCACTGATCGCGTGGGTCCGCGCCAGGGGACGCCCGGTCCCGCTAACGACGCGCCGTTACTCATTTCGGCGAAATTCCGGCGCGGGACTATCGGCGGGCTGCCATCTCGGCCGCGCTGTATCAGGGGCCATTAGCGCCTGCCGGGGCGCGGGGGCGGAGGACGGCGCGAGCCAGGGCGGCGGCGGCGGCGGCGTCTGGCTAATGAATACAAAAAGGGCGGTGGCCACCGGCGCGGGGGCGGCATTGTTCGCCCCGGGCGACGGCGCGGGTGCGGGTGCGGGCGGTGGCATTAGCCCGGGGGCTAACGAGCGCCCGTCCACCGCCGTCCCCCCCCTCGCCGTTGGGCCGGTCGCCGCCGCCGCCGCGCAATTAGGGAGCTGAAGGTGCGCGAACGACCGAATGCATCCTCTGGCGCTGGCTGCCCGCCCATCGCTGCGACCCTGTCACCACCCCGGAAGTGGAGCGCCGCTGTGACCCTAGGAGGTCACGACCACCCCACTTTCTGAACGGAAGGGAATGGACTTCAAGTTGCAGAACTCCGTTAGAGATTAAGGATACACGTGTATCGAAAGCCGTTTTTTACGGCTTAAATGTGTGGATTGATTGTTTTGTGTTTCCGAGCGCGTCAACTGCTGTGATCATAAGAAAACATTGTTCAAATGATATTGAAGTAATACTGGAGTTATTCAAGAAAAAAGGTGAATTCTAATCTACGGTAATACCTGTGTAGGTTTGAGTAAATTTTTCACTGTTCGTTGACATAAAATATCACACAATAATTCCTGGATCATTAATCGGGCCAGAAGATTATTTGGAACAAAATACTTAAGAACACAATTAAGGACCGTATTCATAGTCGTCATTATAGCTTAAGGAATTCCTTAAGTATTTTCTTATTATAAGGAGTCACTTTTGATGAGGAAATGCTAATACACATTTGGTGTTCACAGACGATACGTAACATATGTACGATGCGTTTCATGTGGCAAAAGCGTACTGGCTTTCACAGCCACTTGAATCCTACTTGAAGAGTTCATTCAGACTGGCCGTCAATTGATTGATTGATTTTTTCGTGTTTCCGGGCGCGTCAACTGCTTCGGTCATTAGTCCCGTTAGTATAATGCATGTTTTTTTTCTCGGGAGATGGCGGTGATCTTCCCCCGCTGGATGGCGAGATCCGGCGCCGACCTACCGTCGGCTAGTGGGGTTTCCCCCTCACCAGGACTCTCCCACCAACGGGGCACCGCCCCAGTCGGGACAAGCTCTAAGCTCCCGACCGGTCTTCCGGAATATGTGGTAGTGTAGTGAATGTTAGTGTACGTGTGTGTGTAAGGGGAGAGGATAGGACAAGGAAGAGGAAGGACAGGTCGCGCGCGGTCCGTGGCCCGTTTGGTAGGGTACTGCTCCGGCATTCGCCTGGTGTTGATCGGAGAAACCACGGAAAACTACCGATCAGAGCAGCCGGCCGCTAGAATTCTCCTCCAGACAGCAGCTGAATTCGACCTAGCTGAATAGCTAGAAGTCGAAAATCCTGCCGCCGTCAGGACTCGAACCTAGGACCTCCCGGTTAGAGGCGCCGCAGTGACATCAGTTGATGCACTGAGCTACCGCTACCGGTCTGGCCGTCAACGAGTCATATGTTTGCGTCCGTGAGCATCCGTAGGGTAACCTAATCTACACATAGTCGTTGTGACCCGTACTCTCTGGACGTTGGTCGTCCGTTTAGGCGATTGGTTTGCACGTGTTCTATTTCTGTTCAGAATAGTAACAAATATGCCGAAGGGAAAGCTGTTTTCTGACGCAGATAAAAATTTTCCCAGAGATTTAGTTCTATAGAACAAACACATCGTTGAAAACAAAACTTCGAAAAATAATATTTCGAGTAAAGAGAAAACGGATGTATGGGGAAAAATTGCAGAGGAGTTTAACGTTGTATTCGAGAACGTTTCCGTAAGTATAATTTCAGAATATTTTACATTATCTTGATTTTGTTGTTAATGCTTTAATGATCAATAATTTTTCTAACACTAATGCTTCATTCTAGAGAGAGGCAAAAAAATAGAGAAGCTGTGGGACAAAATTAAATAGAAAAGAAAAGCATTGTATGCTGCTGAAAAGAGGAATTCCATGGAAACTGGAGGGGGTCCACCATCCCAGATGATAGTAGAATGTGATCCCGAATTGTGTGAATCCACGACGCCTGTGGCATAGATATAGAGTTAGGGAATTCACTCCGATGCGCCGCAGTTAGCAAAAATTTCGAATGCCCATTTGGAAGCTGCAACGGGATCCTATTCTTTAGTGAACATTGTTCTTGTGCCCCAAACTGATAGTGATGATATGTTGTGGAGCAGTGTGCCTTCGAAAGAAAATTTAGGCAATAAGTTTGAGAAGAGGAAGAAAATAGGAAAAAGTGATGCTTTTATGGTAGAGGCTGAACTAAGGATTGCGAAGGCCAAAAATGCTCTAGAACTAGAAAAAGAACTATGAGGTGAGATGAGAAAAGAGCAGAAATTAAAAATTGAGCTCTTCAAAGAGCTTTGAAATTGAGCTTTCAATCGAGTCAGAAAGATTGCTTAAGGAAATCCGGTTGGCGGAGTTAAATAAACTGGAGAAATGGTAATGTGTTAATTATTTCGAAATTTATTTTTGTACATATAAAATAAATATTTTATTTTGTACAAACCTTATTCTTTATTATTATTTCACATACTGAAGTGTTACTTAGTAACATTCCTTGTAATGCATCGTTGCCTAATTTCATTTGCTCTAGCATTATCTGATAGGCATGTTGCAGGAACATCCACAATGCTTCTTCCTCCCCCCACCTCCTCTGCCTCCCAAACATCACGAGTGAAGATACCTATATTGTGCAAAATTGCACAGGCAGTAATTATTCTTGTGGTATTTCGCAGCTTATTTTGCAACTCAAAATACAGACAGGGAAATCTTCTCTTCCATATTCCTATTGTTCTTTCAATAGCACCCCTTGTTCTTTTTAGGGAAGTGTTATAATTGTTTTCAGGTGTGGTAATTGGATTTAGAACTGGTGTGAAAATACACTTTCGTTGTGGATATCCACTGTCCCCAAGTGTCCTTGAATCTGACCTTCACTTAATTTCATTCTCACTGCACTATTTTAAAAATTTCTGCTGTCATGTGCACTGCCTGGCCATAGCACAACTAGTATGTCAAGAATTTCTTCTTTTGGGCCCCCCAACAATTTGCACATTTATAGAAAAGGAACTTTTTCTATTTCTACAACCTTCAGGGTTTTGTCCGCCAGGGTTTTTAATATGACCATCCATTAACCCTACAACTCCTGGGAAGTTTGCTTTTCTGAAGAAATCTACTTTTAATTTATTCAGCTCTTCTTGACTGGATGGAAATTGATAAATCTTTTAATCTAACGCGACAAGGTTTCAGAAACATCTGATACAATTCTGCTCTCTGTAGGTTGACTGACCTGGTACAAATCTGTACACACCAACTGTAAAAACAAACAAACAAATATATAAGTAATAAAATAAAGGTAAGTAAATTGTGTATATAGTACAGAAAAGTACATTTAAGCCAGTAAAGAATTGTTTGAGGTGAGAAAAACACACTTTTCAACTAAATAAAATATTTTCTCAGGTTTTAATGGAATTTCAAATAGATGAAGTGAAATAATTTTCTTTTAGAAAATGAATGAAAATGCTTTTACATGATCTCAAAGAGATGAACCTTTCATAACCAGATTATTTTCTGTCACAAGGAAGTCAAATGAGTTGAGAACTCTTTGACTGATATATTACGAAACGAAGTAGTACAACACCAACTGAAAGAATTAAATTTCAAAATATGGGTATTATCCGATTACTGTATTAACACCGATTATGTATAACACACCAAAGTATGAGTGTTACTTTCTTCAATTCAATTTGTTTCAAATTCATTTCCACAATCCCTGAATTAATTTATTTCATTACAGGCACTGCTTAAACAATTTATTTTTAACAAATATTTTTCATATTAGCAGTATTTTAAAAAAATTAATAAAATTTTGTATTCCTTTAGTATATAATTATGAAGACTACTCCCGTGCCCAATTTCATTAGAATCTAAAATAAGTCAATATGGTTATCAATCACTCCTCACATAACCTCAAATCATTGTTAGTAAAAGTAGTTTACCTACTTGAAAAGATGATGTTGCGTAGAACCTCATTGCAATTAGTGTCTTAAATAGCGGTGAAATAGGTAAACCTCTATTATTTAAAGCTGGTTTAGCTACCAATGGTACCAAGACGTGTGCAACAACACTCTTGGTAAAACGATATCTTTTTTTGAATTCGTGGTCGTTGTGCATTTCCAACGGGTTTTGCATGTCCCGCAAATGCTGCTTATTGATACGAAGCACGATGCCACTATAAAATTCCATATAATCTTGGAAATCATCGTCCATTTCCATTTCTTTCAAATTTGTACAATTTTCAATCCAACAAGAAAGGGTTCACTTATAGTTTTAAGTGAAAGCTATACCTTCTTTATAGCTTAAGTGCGCGGAGAAGTTGCAACTATGAATTGAAAAACGCTTTAAGAAATTCCTTAAGGTTTTCCTTATTGTTAGTGACGACTATGAATGCGGCCCTGTCTGTAAATTTGTGAATTAACTACGCCTAATAAACTTTTGTTATGTTTGCATTTCGTCTGTTAATCGGGGACATTAGCACACATTATTCTCTTTCATGCCTCGTCTCGTGTCGAATAGTGTCCTCATTGTTGAGTGTGGTCCATGAGTTGAATTGCTAAAAATTATAAAAGATTAAAATGTCGCGAGTTTGGTAATTTCTTTGCAATGTTCATTTGATGCAGTAATATTTATTAATGTTAAAGAATCTGCTTTTTCTACATGCTTATATACACTAGGAAATGGAACTCTGCAATCTAATTAAACTTGAATGTCCAAGTAAAGTTATCTTATCAATATTTCCATTCCTTTTCATTACATTTCTTTAATCAAATTGTTTTATTAGAGTTGTTCAATAAAACATCGTTAATAACGGGTCAGTATTTACTGACCACTAGTTTCAATTTATTTCTGAAAACATTATTCATTGCTTTCTCCCACGTAATACGATTTATCAAATTTAAGAAGAAACATGGAAGGTTTCTACTAAATTAATGGATTGTCCAGATGATTCAGCTTTCAGATACACTTGAAAATGAAATATATAAGAAACGCATGAAAATCAACCTTCCTTTGAACGAATCTTTGAGTAAAATATTTATTTTCATTTATTAACATCATCTGTTGTCAAAGGAAGCTTTGTTTTACTAACGGACACCGAGTAAGTCAGAGACTCTCTATACTAGGTATCGGCCTAAATATTGAGTTGACGCGAAAACTTCTTACGTTTGAATAATTTATCATAGGAAACGTTAATTGATGATTCTAAAAAGGTTTTCAAACTATCACTTAGCTTTCTCTATTCATATTTTCTGTCTGGGAATTCCTAATTAACACTACTCATTTGATTCTGATTGAGAGTCTAAAATTGCTTTGTATGATAAATTTAGATGTCATTTTGTTTATATGGGTCGTTATAATTTCCGGAATACTTCACCGTAATGAAGCATTCATTTGACGTTGTATCATTTTATTTTGTTGGCAGCATTCCCCCTTTCATCTTTTTTCGAAGTCGACATCAGCTTGAATTTCTCAGACTTGAAGATTGATTCTTCATTCCTTTAAACTTGTTTGCGTGAATCTTAAATTTATGAAACTTTGAAGCAAAAATACGTGTGTTATACGCGTTGGTGAGTTATAACTTACGGTATGTTTATGTACGTAAAATATCTAAAATTAAATGGAACTATTAATCACTACTACGGTTATTTTTTGCTGACGGAAATACACCGCAATCGTTTCTAAATGAAGAACAGAAAAAAGGGAGAGAAAGAAACGATTGTATAGATGATTATTGTATCTCTAATACATCATAATCTTCTAATGTGTTACCTTTTTTTTACATAAGGCAATATGTAGGCAAACACGTCGTATTATGATTCGTTCATTAAGTACATTACATTCCACATTAATATTAGTGACTGATGAGATACAAGCCCCAAACAAATAATGTGTTTCTAAGTCTAGAGTGAGCACGTTTGCTTTCGGAATTCGTTGGGAATTAATGTGTTTTATTGACTCCCTCTTCATTACCTTTGAATTTTCTCATCCTAACTCATTTATCGAATGAGGTGTTAATATTGAAATGGGGATCAAAATATTTAATTAATTACGCAGATCCTATTGTGTATTATTTTAAAGAAAACCGAACGTATAACAGCGATTTGAGACATTACAGAAAATTCTCCATTGTTTGCATAGTTTTAACAAATCGTATGCTCCTGGCAACTTTCAAGCAGTAGTATGTTGAAAATAACGTGATTCATCATATAAAAATCTTCGATATGGATCAAGATGTGTAAATAGTATATTACTGGAATATAGGAATAATATTTCGTGAAAAAATATTTGGATGTTTCTTACTCGGGAGTAATTTTCATTACCACAGAATGTTTTCAAAGCCTTTGTAGCATTGCGTTCAATTGTTGAAAAGTGAATTACAGTGAAACAACCAAGCTTACATGCTCGTATTATCAAATAGTGTCCGGTGGTAGATAAACAGATTCACATTTGCTGAATTGGCTGTATGAAGCAGTCATTTCTTCATAAGACGTGTGTGATACGACACATAGCGGAAAGGCAATTTGGCAGTTCTGAGGTAACAGAATCATTGAGAGTTACGCACTGTTCGGATGAATAATTTATCTTTAGATCCATGTGAAGTGGTTTTAAGACAAGTTATTCTTAGATCGATGTGTTGTAAACTTGTGGTTAAAAAATCCGAATATTTAAGAACAATATAGCTGTGAGACGAACGAACGAGATAGTTTGTGAGAAGTAACCACTCGAAATAAACATTTCATTATATTTTGAAACATTTCTTCCTAGTAAAAGATTGCCGGTGGAACTCGACCAGGAAAGGTAATGAACAATGTTCGTGATGTTCTTACAAGTGCCTCACGGCGCATCTTTGAAAATGCTTCACCTTTAGTTCCACCTCGGGCGGATACAGCAGGCGATTGGCGGCGGTCAGCGGCGGAGCGCGGGGCCGCAATTGGCCCGCAGCGCCGATGCGGCACGTCCGTGCCCCTCCCCGCCCCCACCTCCCCGACCCCTCCCGCCCCTCTGCTAACGACCGACGGCCACAGGCGGCCCTCCATCAGCCGCCAGGTGATCTGCGGCCCCTGGCGAAAGCAGCGGCCGAAGGCCTCCGCGCGGTTCCCGCGTCTGCCGGTAGGTGCCGCCTCCGACTCGCTTAGACGGTTCCTTTATGCTGTCGGGTGGGGTCTTGCTCTTTGGCTGGCTCCTCGCTCTCCAACTCAAGTGATTCCAAGCTCTCTAATCATCGCTCCTGGCGGTTTCTCGCTCTCTAGGTACCGGATTTAGGGCCGAATTCATAGTCGACACTTAAGGAAATAAGAGAATCCATAAGTGATAAGTACTTTCTCAAAATAAGTGTTCACTTTTAGGCGCTTGTATTTCATAGACGTTCCTTACGATCGCGGAATGAGTGTTCCCTTAAGCGAAAGAGAAATGTGGCAACACGGCATTGGCGGCAGCTGATTCGAAGTTCTTGGTAACAGAGTTTACACACACACTCCTTTTTGTACAAAGAGCGTCCAATTTGACTGGAGAGCGGACACTCCAACGTTGAGTTGACATGCGCAGCAAAATTAAAAATTTTGGAAATATAGCTGAGAGGATGAAGTTGCATACAATCTTAATGCAACGAGAACTTTTAATAAAGGTGAAATCGGCAGTCCTCTTTACGTCATTGGGACTTTCTCGATCATCGGCACAAGTAAATCCACTATTGTGGTTTTATTAAAACGAAACCGCTTTCGGAACTGTTCATCATTATACACTTCCAATGGATTGCTCCCATCTCCAATATATCTATTTGTATTTCGCAGGATGTGTTGCGTATAAAACTCAAAATATTCGGCGAAGTTGTTATCCATAACACGCTTTACAAATGAATCGTTTTAATTGACTACTAATAACACAAATTTTTAACTCTAAAACCAACCAAACGAATTCAACAGTAGGTGAACGCTACGTAAAAATATAACCTAAACTGGTAACGACTGACGAGACGAGACAACCATAAGGGCCACTTAAGAGAGCAAGCTGCCTCGCTTATACGAAAGAGTGCGCACTTACGACTTCACTCAAGGGCGGTTTATGAATATGATTCTTTCACTTAAGGGAACACTCAGTTAAAGTGTCGACTATGAATTCGGCCCTTAGATGTTTTCTCGACTGGAAGCGGCGTCTTCAGTGACTTCTCACTCTCCAGCTAATGTCTTCAGCCGGTTCGTCCCTCCCGATCCGGCCTCTTCACGTCCCTCTGCCTTGAATAAGTATCTTCAGTCGACTTCCTGCTCTCGAACCGACCTGTTCGTATTAGTGCTCGTATTATCTTGCTCTTGATATGATGTTTCCAGCCGACTACTTGTTCTCATCCTGGCGTCTTCAGGGTCTTTTCTCCCTTGAACTGGCGTCTTCTGGCGACTCCTTTGACGAACCCAAGTCGTCAGAAATTTATTTTCTACGTCGAGCGAGTATCGTAAACTCCACACGAGTGTATTCATACAAAAAAATTGTATATAATCAGTTTCCTCTTTATTTGATAAGTATATCGACTTGCAAATTGCAGCATTTAAAAGAGAATATAAGAACAAAATAAAAGTTATATTCATACTCGCCATAAAAAGACGGATTTAGCGTAATTACATTGGCCACAGAATTTGTTTATAAGCTAAGTGTTTTTAAGCGTAGCAAGCAAAAGTGCAACATTGGAGAACTGTTTTTTTCAGTATGCTTGTGTTAAGTGAAAACAAATGGGGTCATTCTAAGATGTTAATTGCTTATAAACAATTACATATATCTCGAGAACGAAATATGATAACACCAATCGAATTCAGGAATTTTGTATCACGTTTAAACGCCACTAAGATGAGACAAAAAATTTGCAACTATTGAAAATTTATAAACAATTTCCAACTTTTGCAAATCTAAAGGGAGGAGGGTCTCCCGATGCCCCAAGGCCGAAAATTGTGAATTAACAATATTGCAACAATTTATAATTTTATAAACAAATTCGAAATATGCGTTAGAACGACCGGGAAGGGTCCGCAAATTGTGTCTGAAATGAGCATCTGAAAATTGCACTTCGACTGGAGTTACAAATCGATTGCTAAATTGTTAGATCAATTGTTGCTAAAATGCTAAATATTTACGGGTCAATTGACAATAATTCTGGACGGAAACCCCCGCTGAGAAATATTTTTTTCGTCGTGGCGAACGTGCAGGCAAAATCTCTCCATCGGTAGGGAAATATGACTTATTTCCGCCTCGTACGTAAACAAACTAGCCCCCTCCCCCTGATGCAACGTCCTCTCCAACCCGTGGGATGTACCAATCACAGACAACTGTGGTTCTACCTGCTAGCGATTGGTCAACGAGTCCCTCCCACTGCCCTCCCCCAGGCCGAGGGGTGGTGTCGGCGCGGTGTGGAATTTTGCCAGCCACTTTATCTGAGGGAAAGGGTACATTTCATCAGGTGCTTCGTTTATGAATGTTTTTATTTCATTAGATGAATATACGGGTACTTTCGATTTTTTTGGTATGTATCGATCAGATTTTCTTCGTAATAAAGTATTTAATTTTCCATATTTCTATACATCAATTTGGTGTTTAATATTTAAGGTAGACTTCAAAACTAAATAATGTGTCCACAAAGTTGAGGATTTCATTTTTTCCGCTAATTCCTCGAAATAAACTAGCAAAACATTTTCTGAATATGAATGTTTTGGTTTTGTCGCCATTCCATAAACTGCTGGTATAATTTTTCGTACACTTTTTGTGATTTTTGCGGCAATAATCTAGACGTCACTACTTTCGCCTTTTGTGTTATTTCTGGAGGTGTCAACTCCACCTCTGAGTCACTAAACATTTTACATTCACTAGACATTCAGCTACGTACACCTCAGATTCACTAAAGAATTGGCCGGTATTTAATGGCACCCAAACCATACGGCAGCAACTGACTTGCTTTCTGATCTTAACGCCAGTCAAATGTTCCCTTCAATAATTGCGTTAGTCAAATCCCTCCAATAACTGCAACTACCGCGCTAGTCAAATAGGATCAAAATGAGATTACCATTCAATTTATTTTCAATAATATTCCATGTACAAAATTACTAATAATAAAAGAAATTAAAACTGAGAAGCGTAATCTAATATTAAATGCTATTTTAATGTGCACAATCGAAAAAAAATATTAGAAAGATTCTCAAAGATTAATTAAGTGTCAATAGTTGGTTTGAAAACTTCTCTGTAATTGGTCAAGAACCTGTATCATAATGAAATCGGTTTCGTAATGAGAATCATTATGCAACGGGTTTCAGCCATCAAATAACAAAATTATACAACAGGAATAGAAAAAATTATATTTTGCATCAGTTGACTAACCGCCCAATCTTACGGTTTTGTTTCACATCAGTTGACTATGCGGCAAATGACCGTCGTTTGGTCACGTGATGCATTATTGTATTGTTCCCGCCCGTGGTTTGCATTGCGCGTATGTGATTGCGAGTTAATACTCCAATTGTATTTAGAGTTCGTTATTTATATTATTTATGGTTTTAATGCTAAAGACAGATTTAGGCCAGCATCCTACATTGAAGAGGATAAGGCAGAAATTCCTTATACCTGGACACAGCTTCCTTCCAAATGACCGATTTTGGAGGTACAGAATGCGCTCTCTAACTGCAATAGAGATTTTATACACCACAAGATTATATGAAATGTAATAAACATACGTCGAAAAAGAAATCCCTTTACATTTCTTGGACGAAATCTGAACATTTAACAGAGTACTGCTCATATTGAAAAGAAAATAGTCTATTCCAAAACTAATTCCCGCAACGAGAAAATTAACTGGTTGAAGGTAGAGAGATAGAACTCTTAAAAGACAAACCATTTACTATAGTATTCAATGCACCAGCATTTTACCTCCAGCTCTCTGTTATCAAGGACGACAATGACGGCTTCGACAGCCCGCAACTTGTTTTTGTTGATGATGGTGAAATGTCATATTAAGAAATATTAAGGATTTATTGCATATTTTTACATAATATTTATATATTGCATATTTATATATTGCATATTTAAATATTCACAAAAGTGTTCAGTTTCAACCCCTATAAACGACATACTTATATTTACGCTTTGTAAGAGTTTTATTATAATATTGTCATTTATTATTATTTGTTTCCAGAAAAGTTTGTAAAATTACATTAGAAATATTTCCTATTTTCTTGATCATATAAGGAGAGTTACCATAAAATAAGTTGTTACTTCAATAAAAGGCAAAGCAAATGTAAAAATAGTCAATAGTAAGTTGTTTTCTTAATATATCAGTTAATTACGATGAAATGTATTACAAACGTGTCGAATCTTGTAAAATATTACAACAAGAAATAGCACTACGTACTTGTCAAATTTGCATCACTCGACTAAGACATGTTTTGGCTTGGAGTCAGATAATGCAAAACGCGTGTAAGAAAATTATTTTTTTTATTTAAGATAAATTTACAATCTATTTTTTACAAAATAATAAGCAAATGTGATGTCTATTGTAGAATTATTATGACAATGATTAGTAGTAAAGGTATCCCATCGGTACTCTTCATCTTCTTCTTCGTACTATAACCAAGCAATTATTATTATTTTAGGTTAACTGCAATTAAAATTGATAATTTGGTGGTGATAATGTTTCAGTTACTTGTTGAGTATCTGTATTGGTGAATTTCTGGTTAGACGATGGATATCTGCACCATTGTCAAGGAGGTTGAGAGCTAAGTGATTTGGATGGTTTTCAAGACGTTGGAGATAGTTTGAGCTGATTAATTTGATTCTTTCTAAGACAGTGGGCATTTTAAAGTCTTTGTGTAATGCTGCGTTTGTAATGAACCAAGGCGCTGTCGCGATCATTCTTAAGGTCTTGGACTGAAATCTCTGGATGATGGAGAGATTACTCTTGCTTGCTGTGCCCCAGATTTGGATGCCGTAGGTCCATATTGGGATTATTATGGATTTATAAAGCAATAGTTTAATTTCCGGTGATAGTTTTGAGTGGTATCCTAGTATCCAGTATATCTTACTTGAAGTTGTAGGTGCTTTATCTGGGCTTAAATGTGATGCTTCCAGGTTAAACGTTTGACTAGATGTATCCCTAAGTATGTTACACTTTCCATTTGTAATATTGGATTATTATGTGAAGACGTAGTCTTCATAGAAGAAGTTTCTCAAACACTTTGGATAGAATTGGAAGTTTACTGATGGGACGGTAAGAGGAGGGTTCATGTGGAGGTTTCCCAGGCTTGAGAAAAACTTGAATTTGGGCTACTTTCCATTGTTCCGGGTAGTGCCCTGTCCGTAGAATACTGTTGAATAGTGCAGTAATTATAGTCTTGCCTTTTCGTGGTAGTTCTTTGAGAGGAGGTGTTGTGATTAGGTCATAGCCAGGAGCTTTTTGCTTGATAAGGCGTTAATGGTTTTGGTAATTTCTATGGGAGTAAAGTGTGGAATTAGAAGCGTCATTTGGTTTGGGGAGTTAGAGTAATCCCGAATTTTTTGGTCTTGGTATGTATTTGAAAAGGGATGAGTCTGGAATACATTAGCGAAGAATTTGGCGAAGGTAGATGCTTTGTGGGGTTTCTGGCCCAGCACATATTTTCATCCCTGATTGGGGGATTTGGTTTGGTCGGTTGTTTCAGCTTCCTAGCGAATTTAAAAAGAGAGTAATTAGTACCTTCTGTTGGGGTGAGGTTGGTTATGAAATCTTGAAACCTGTTGCTGTTGAAATCTTTTAGGAGGCACCTTAGTTGCCTAGTTGCTCTGTTGTAGTTAGTACGGTCTGCAGGATAATTTGAAGCTTAACAGATTCTTCTTAGTCTTCTTTACTCAGCTATTTGGTTTAAAATAAATTTTGGGTATTTCATGCACCTCTGGATGTAGTGGAGTTGTGGTGTAGCGAACTAAGCTGGTTCTTGAATATTTTGGGTTATATATTCAGTCGCTTCATCTATAATGTAATGGTAAACGGATGTTTGTTTTCATGGATATCTGGTTTCTGTACGAGGTCCAGTTTGTCTTTCTGTTCGTTAGCGACACGGAAGAGGGGTGAAGGATAATTTTGTTACCAACGATGATAATTATTGGAGTGTGGTCTGAGGACTGTTCGAGGGAAGATTCAATGATACAGTTAGTGGATGGGATTCCTTTCGTTATGAATATATCAATCAGGTCTCGAATTTTATTTTGTTCGGTAGGCCAGTAGGTAGGTTCTCCTGTAGAAATGGTTTCTAGCTGTAGTGAAGTAACTGCTTTCTGCAGTTCCCTCCCTCTAGGGGTGATGAGCTTGGAGCCCCATTGCGTATGTCTGACGTTGAAGTCTCCGCCTGCCATGTACCTATTTCCTAGTGACTTAAAATAGGTTTCAAATCGTTGCTTATCTATTTTGAATTTGGGAGGGCAGTAGATGGCGCTGATGGTGATTGGTCCATTCCAGACCATAATTTGTACAGACGTTGCTTGAATATCGTGGTCAAGTACAGCTTCCTGTTCTTGATGTTTAACGGTGCTTTTTATTAATATTGCCGTGCATATTATATAGTGTGAGCATTGCCACTAGGATGTTTAGTATCGTATAACGTGAAGTTCTTCAGTTTAAAGTAGCTTCTTTCTGTGAAATGAGTTTCAGCGATGATTAGAATGTCTATTTTGTTTTCGTTGAGAAATATTTCGATTTCTTGGCGATGATTTGCCAAGCCGTTGTCGTTCCAAGCTGCAATACGAAGAAATTTAGTCATTGGATAATTTGGAGACAGGCGTCGTTAAGGGGTTAATTAGAGAGTTTGGTTGTTGACTTTGTTGCTTTAATATGTTTTCAAATCTCTCAAAGGAGTGCTGTATAATTTTCATAATGGAGTGGCTATCGTCATTATGTTGTTATCGTTCTGGTGGCTTTGATCGCGCATCATCGGCCCATGTTCTTTCATTTACTTGTAGACTTGTTTTGTTTTCTTGAGGATAAGTAGTTGCAATATTGTTGTTTTGTGTCTGCATAGGCATCTCTTGTTGAAACGTTCTGTGTTTACTTGAGTTTTTGTACCCTTTCCTTTTTAGTATTTCTTGATATACTTGGCAACCTTTATAGTTAGCGGAATGATTGCCTTCGCACAGCGCAGATGTTGGTTGACTTTGCTTTTCGTTTTGACACTTTTCTGGATCATGTTCTTTTCCACACTTAACACACCCAAACGGGTATGTACAGTACGACCTGTTATGTTCATATCTCTGGCAATTTTTGCATTGAATTATCTCTCGTTTCAGGCCTTCAAATGCAACAACGCAATTTAGCAGCCGGTTAATTTTGAATACTTCTTTGTTGTTAGATTTGGGCTCAAGGTCTACAAAATATACAGGCAGAGGTAACTTAGTTAACCTATGGCGGACATTTATTATGTTTCTAACTTTATGGTTCTTTTCCAAAAGCGCAGCCTTGATATCTTTTACATCTACCGTAAGATGTATGTGCCGCAAGACAACTCTATACGCACGTTCTTTTTCAACTGGTATGTATAGTATACGTAGTTGTTGCCTGATAAATGTTTTACTATTTCTCTGTAAACATCTGGAGTTTTGGGGGCTATTTTAATTTTGTCGTTTGCCAGAAATTTTATTTCGAAGTCTTCGGTTTTTAAAGCTTCCTTTATAAACCTAATCATGGCTGGAACATTATTTATATTTGGCACAAAAATTGGAGGTACTGTGGGTTTTGGAGAAGTTTCCTCATTGTTTTCTGTTCCATCTTCTGTATTGAGAGCACTAAATTGGTTCTTGGCGGGAACTGTATAAATACTATTATAACTATCGCAAGACGCTGTCTTTTGCCTCACCCTTCTATTTACATCATGGTCGAGGACGTCTGGGTTCGGTCTTTTTGACCGAGCTGGTGTGTACATTTGCCATGAGTTATGTGTCAAGTTCACAGGATCAGAAGGATCAAGATCCATGCTGTGTCTAGCCCTGCTTGCTGATTCTTCTAATGGAATTTGTTGAAATACGTAGCTTTCCGGGTATTGGTAGCTATTGCGTTCGCACTACATGCTACCGAGCCTACCCGAATATACTTCTGTAATCACTGAGTTTTATATATAATTGTCTTTGTAGAATTGAATTAAATGACACCGTTTCACTGCACAAATATAACTGTTCGCTTAGATAGAACTACTGCACACAGGTTTATTATCGCTTGACCTCTCCTTATCTTGGCGCAGGCGAACAGTCACTATCGTTCCGTGCCGAGAAAGGCCGACCAGTCTCGGTCTGCCTTCAGGATTTGTCTAGTGTTCTGTCTATCCAATGAAGTATAAATTGTATCAAAACTATCCAAAGTGCTACACAATATGCTCACCGAAGTTACTTTAAACTAGTGAGTGCAGTGCGTCCTTCAACCGCTCGTTATTCTCGTTCATGAGCAACGAAAGCAATGCCATCACACGGGAGTTAATCAATGAGGCCCTAACCACATTGAACGGTGAAGCACCATCATCGCCAGCCAGCAATATGGAATCTTACTCAGCAGGTCATTCCAGCAACTTCCAAACGGGCGGGAATTACACGCCCCCCACAACGTCACCGATGGACATTAGCCCCCCGGCTCCATCATCAGGCGTCCCACCAACCTTCAACCAAGCGACCGCCGGTACTCTATCCGGTAAAAGATCGATAGAGACCTGCGATGAAGGTGATAGCAAACGCGCGGCAACGCAAGGTAATACCCATCATAATAACGCAGACCTACAGAAACAGTATAACGTAATAGGGTCCAATAGATTTAGCATTCTCAACGAAAAATTGCCTGAAGAACCACCCGAACCAAATAAAATTCCACCGATTTTTGTTACCGCCACAAATAGTCACGCCGAACTTATTTGTGAAATTAAAAATAAAATATCTAATAATTTTACAGCAGAATTCAAGACCAACAAAATTAAAGTTCTATTCCGGACCGTACAATATTTCCGTAGTGTTGTAAAGTATTTTATTGAAACTAACAAGCAATTTCATACCTACAGTGATCCCTCGTGTAACAACTTTTCAATAGTGATAAAAAATATACACCCATCAATCACCGAAGAAGAAATATTAGCAGACGTAAAATCCCAGTTTCAGTCAGCCATCAAAGTAACCAGAAAATGAAAAACAATGTACCAATTCCAGTGGTAGCAATAAATTTTAATGCTAAAGACAAAATAGAATCAGTCCTCCAAATCAATGACGTGTGCAACTCAATAGTTAAAGCAGAGAAAAGAAAAAAATCAAAAGGCCCAATTCAGTGCATGAGATGCTTAGATTTCGGTCATACCCGTAACCACCGTAATTACATAATTTCGTGCGCGTTTTGTGCCGGAGAACACTTCACTGCAAAATTCCCTACCAATAATAATAATAATAATAATAATAATAATAATAATAATAATAATAATAATAATAATAATAATAATAATAATAATAATCTAAAATGTAAACTCTGTAACGGAGCACATAGGGGAGACCTTCGATATCATGAATGCTCATACTATAGATAACTAATTGAAAAAAGACAAAATATTTTGTCTAAGAGAATCATAGAAAATCCTTTACCAACGCCATCACCCCCATTAAATCTCACAAACTTACCTTCACTCCCACAAGTAACAGAAATCCCAAACTTCACTCAAATAAACTACAACCACCAAACACAATCACCCCTTCCTAACACTACCACAAACCAAACATTTAATTTAACCAACAACCACCACTCTACGAACAACAATAACACCTTTACACCAACTCTACGGAATATAATCCACTCAATCACTAACTACATATCAAGTATTATATCCTCAATAATTCCAACAATAATACAAAGCATACAGAACTCAATAACCTCGTACTTAAGCAATAATTATGGCCAACCTTCCCCTTAAATCTTTATCATACTCAATTGGATCTCAAACAGTATCTCAAACAAAAAAGAAGAACGAATTTATTTCAATAAAAATCAGTTGATATAGCTTGCATAACAGAAACTCACCTCAATAGTTCAATGAACTTTTCAATCTCAGGTTTCAAAATTTACAGATCTGACAGAGAAAATGATCAAGGGGGAGGAGTCCTAATCTTAATTAAACAAAACGTTCCACACTATCAGTTCATCCCACCATCCACCCCTGGCCTCGAAACAATAGCAATTAAAATTCCATTAAATAACAACAGTGATTTCAACATAGTAACAGCATACAAACCTCCCAAAATTAAAATAAACAATAACAATTTATCTACATTGTTGCAATTACCCACCCCAACAATCATCTTAGGAGATCTCAATGCTAAGCACCACTCTTGGGGATGCTGAATCACCAACTCGGCAGGCAACTTCTTACGTAATTTACAATTTCAAATACCCTTATTTATTATTGCTCCCCCAGATTCCACATACTATCCCTTCGATTCCCAAAAAATCCAGACATCCTCGACATAGCACTCACAAATTTCAGTTCCCAATTAAAGTCCCTTACGTAACTTGAACTGGATTCTGATCGCATCCCAGTCATTATCTCTACCCGTCTCCCAGTTTCCCCTCCAACTTCCCCCTCCTCGATATCCCTAAACACACTTAATATAAATTGGAAAACATTTAATAGAAATATCAACCTCTCAATCCTCTCATTTAAAACATTAAAATATCCAACAGATATTGACGACGCAATATCAATATTCAATAATACAATAATTAGTGAAATAAACAAAGTACAAAAAAATTCCAGACCCTTATACTAAAGTAAGCAAACCTCTACCTGCTAAAATAATCCAACTAATTAAATTAAAAAATAAAACCAGAAGACTCTGGGACTCATTAAGAATACCATCGATCAAAAAAATACAATGATTTAAATAACACTTGCAAACACGTTTTGTACACTCACAGACAGCAGCAATACTCAATCTTATTACAATCTCTAAACGTAAGAAATAACTCTCTATGACAAAAAAAAAATCTGAAAAAAAAATAATTCAATTCCACCTCTGTCAACAAACACAGGCAAAATACACTTTCCTAGCGCCAAAGCAGAAGCATTACCAGAACATTTCCAAAATACTTTTACGCCCAATAATTCTCCTTTTCACACTAAACACCACGAAATTCTACAAATAGCCTCTTCCCCCATCTTTAATATACCCCACAGAATAAAATACATTTCTCCACGCGAAATAAAAGCACTAATTCAAAAACTTCCAAATAAGAAAACCGCCGGACACGATAAAATCAGTTCAATAATCTTAAAAAATCTCCCACCATCAGCCTTAGCCTACTTAAACAATATTTACAATTTAATTTTAAGAACAGGATACTTCCCCCCAACTTGGAAACCTTCAACCATCCACCCCATTCCAAAATCGAATAAAAATCATTCCAAAGTAGACAGTTACCGGCCCATCAGTTCACTACCCGTTATTGCCAGAATATTCGAAAAACTAATCCTTGCCAGATTAAACCAGCATCTCAAAAACATTAATTTAATTCCCAAACATCAATTCAGTTTCATTGCTCTCCACTCAACTGCCCACCAACTACTTAGATTAGCAGAACACATCCACTCTGCATTTCAGAAAAAATAACACACAATATCTACATTCCTTGACATCACTCAAGCATTTGACAGAATTTGGAACCCGGGACTAATCTACAAACTAATAAAAGCTGGAACTCTACCTTATTCACATTATCAAAAGTTTCCTAACAGATCGCATATTCTCAGTAATAGTCAACAATTCCATCCCACACATTATCAAAGCAGGCGTCCCGCAAGGCTCCCCTTTATCTCCAATATTATTCAACATATACATAGCAGACATCCCATCATCATCATCAGTTTCTAACATAGCTCAATTGGCAGACGATGCAGCCCTATTCGCCTCAGGATCACTAGGTAACCTCCGATCACAAATTCAAAATCATTTAAACAACATTGAAACCTGGACAAATATCTGGAAAATTCAACTCAATCCCGACAAAACAAATCACAACAACACGACAAAACACAACAAACAAAACACAACACGACAATATAGTAAAAATCTTCTCACTCAGAAAGTTTACTTCCCCCACTCCGCAAGTAATAAACAACTCCCCCACCATCACCTGGACCCCACCATCACAACCCATAAAATACTTAGGACTTCATCTGGACATAAAACCAACCCGAAAAACCCACATAGATATAAAAATTAAACAACCAAGAAATAAACTATTCCAACTCCGGCCACTAATCAACAAACACAAATCCCTGTCATAAACAAACAGTACAACACTATAGAAAACTATAATTAGACCACTACTGTTTTATGCATGCCCCATATGGACAAACGCAGCCCTCACAAATGTCAATAAAATTCAAGTAATGCAAAATAAATTTTTAAGATTAATCACAAATGCTCCCTGGTTCATAAGTAATAAACAACTTCAATATTCAACATCAATATAATAATAAACCAAATATCACAAATATCACACAACTTCTAACAAAACCTAACAGACATATCACCAGTATCCCATTACAAACTACCGAAAAATCCAACCCACACTCGAATAAAAAATTGATTTCCTTTTGAAGTCTTCCTCAAAATTTTAGCCAACCATGATTCTTAACCACGAGGTTATCCCCTAGAGTATCCTCTTCAATGTATAGATTAAGTTAGCTTAGATATTTTAACTAGAATAAGTCTGAAAATACATCTGTAAAGTAATTGTACTGAACGATGTAAACCTTCCAAAATTAATAAATGTGTTTAAAAAAAAGAAAGGCGAGCAAGGTTAGGCACAACGGGGCTGCGGACACGATCCGCACATCATAGCGGTCGGTCGAGAACTAGAAATTATTTATTAAAGCATCAAATGGCCAAGTGCCATTTCTACATAAATGCAGAGTTTCGTTACATTTTTCATGTTTTTAAGAAATGAGAATGTAAATTTAATTCATTTTGATTATTTTGCCGTTTACAAAACAAAATTTGGGACAGGTGCCGAGATTAATACTTTCGCGTTTGTGTTAATATCTCGAAATCAAGTTTTGGCGCTTGTTCAATTGATACATAGCACCGTCCGATTGTTATAGTTTCGATAAGTGAGAAGGTAATTTAATTATTGAATGAAACTTTTTTTTCACGAAGCACTTCAACGGGATTGAAATTTTCGTGACAAAATCTCTAGGAAATTTAACTTACATTGTAGTGATGTTACAAAATATCACTATATAATTTAAACGGAGATAAGGAAACATACTTTCGTGGCTCAGTTACTTATTCAGGCTTTGTCATTACTATGACATTTAATCCCTATATTGCAGAACGACGGTGTAATCTTTTGTAAAGTTTTAGATCAAGGAATCCTAATCGAGCGAAAACATTCGCCGTTGTTTACATAAATTAACTTCTGTAAAATTATGTTATTCAAGGGCAAGGTTTTCCAAATTTCCTCCTTCCCTATTAATCTGGTTGAGGTACAGCGTATGAATTTGATAGTTTGCATGTGCCCCCAGCTTCATTGCTTCTTTTGGAAATGATATGTGGTCTGTGAACGAAGAGTTAATTGATTGTACAGTTTTACAATATTACACTTGCTTCAGACCTCATTATGCAGAACTATATGAGGTTCTGTTTAATTCACTCTACTTCCTTCGTCTATAATTTAGTGATAAGAATGAATATATTCCGAGGCAAAAGTTCACAACATAACTTTTCCTTCTATTAAAATCTTGTGCTTGTATATTGTTGAATATTCTTTTAAGTTTGGAAATTTTTAAATTTTGGACATTTTGTAGGGAATTAATCCATTAGACTGCAATCTTTTCGTTCATTTTCTCTGTCCACCGAATGAAAGTTAGTTGAGTAGTTACCGTAGGAAAGGTAAGTTGCCTTTGATGATAAGCTTAGGATCGCATTTTTTTTATTTTTATTGTTATTTGTAATCATCATAAAAAGTAAAAACTGTTTATTACATTCAACAAATAGAGAAAACTATGAAAGTTAAAGTTTCGCTTGCGGAAAGACAAAAATGTCAGTTATTTATCTTTCAATTTTAATTGAAAATATTTCATTATAATTTTACAGTTATGGTGAACCCCATAACTTCTTTATTTGAAGCATAAGACTTTCGTAGGAATCTTCTGCCCGCTCCATTCGCCTTTCCCGCGTGCATGCACCCGCTCCTACGAGAGAAATGGCGGGGGCGAAAGGCGGATCCAATCCACGCCCGCTATAAAACGCACCCATTAGCAGGCAGTAAAATACAAAAACACTGTAATATATTCCCCGTTAGCGGCTCTGGAGCGAGAGGGTTGGCGAGTTTCCCGGGTTGAACCGGCGAATGGAGCAGTCAACCCATCCTCACCCCCGCCTCCTCTTGACTCCCACTTGCGAACCCCGCCCTGCGCCCTGCGTCTTGTTCCCTATATCTATCATGGCACTTTCCGTTCGAAGTGTGTACCGGTAGCGGTAGCTCAGTGCATCAACTGATGTCACTGCAGCGCCTCTAACCGGGAGGTCCTAGGTTCGAGTCCTGACGGTGGCAGGATTTTCGACACTGGCTTTTCAGCTAGGTCGAATTCAGCTGCTGTCTGGAGGAGAATTATAGCGGCCGGCTGCTCTGATCGGCAGTTTTCCGTGGTTTCTCCGATCAACACCAGGCGAATGCCGGAGCAGTACCGGGCCAGGGACCGCGCGCAATCTTTCCTTCCTCTTCCTTGTCCTATCCCCTCCCCTTACACACACACTTACACTAACATGCACAACACTACCACATATTTCGGGAGACTGGTCGGGAGCGTAGAGCTTGTCCCGATTGGGGCGGTGCCCCGTTGGTGGGAGAGTCCTGGTTAGGGGGAAACCCCACTAGCCGACGGTAGGTCGGCGCCGGATCTCGCCATCCAGCGGGGAGAGATCACCGCCATCTCCCGAGAAAAAAACATGAACTACACTAACGGGACCAATGACCGATGCAGTTGACGCGCCCGGAAACACGAAAAAATCAAAAAAAGCAACAATCAATCAATCGAAGTGTGCCTTCTCAGACGCACCTCTCGCCTCCGGGACTCCCCTGCCGATAGCGCCAGCCTTCCCACTTCCACCAATCCCTCGTCCTCGCCCCCCTTCTTCGGCCCCCTCCCACTCTCACACCATGTCGCCCCCCACTTCCGATAGCTCCGTCACTCTGGACATCACTCTGCACACCTGCCGTTCACGACATCCCACTAACCCTGGCATGTTCGCCGCCCCCAACGCTCCCGCCAAGTCCAACTCTTTCGCTGTCGCTGTATTTTTCACCAAGTCCTCTACCTCGCAGTCCCCTCTTCCCTGTTGTCCTTGTGTCTTCTGCAGGGCTCGCTTCACCAAAGTCTCCTTTACCTCGTATCACCTGTCAATTTTGATGCTTTCAATTGCTCAACATAAACGTCTTTCTGGCTGTTTCTCATTTAGAGTCCGCTCCCTCCCTTCCCGTATTTCTCCACTTGACATTTTTCATTTCCATTGAATTCTCCGGCATCGAAACTATCTTTAATACATTCTAGTCTTTCTTCGCCTCTCTAGACTAACGTTCCATTCGATAACCTCGCTCCCACTTCACTCCTCACTCTACACTTCTCTCTCGCATTACTCTCTCGCACTTCTATTTCTCCAAACACCTCACAACTTAGAGCTTTCTTTTAAAATTGGAAATCTACTGGAACTTTGCTATTTGTTGTAATAATAATTATTTACTTATAAAAATATAATATCAGTTGATAAAATACAGTGGTTCGACCCAATCCTGAATACTCTGTAACTCGTATACTTTACGGTAGATACAAAAATCAGCAAACAGTTTGAAAACAGTTAATCCTTAACAAACACGATTTCACATTTAATTATACATAAAGGCTATGAACGCCTTTTAAAAGTATTAGTGGATGAAATGTAAGGATCTCTTCAAGCAATAATACCGGGTACATTCAAGGAGTTATCTCGTAGATTGCAATAACATTTTCGCATTCGAATAAGGTAATCCGAAAGACTGTATTAGTCTCGTAACTCACTTTCCAATGACAAATGGAACAGTTTGCTTCCTTGAAATGACCTGCGGACGTCTTACTCTCCTAGCACTTCTCACTTCATTCTTCCATCCACCGCTTTCGCCAATTCCTAGAGAACGACGCCGAATATCTCCGCCCGATATCGCATCCCATCAAACGAATCCCTGGCGAAATGTGCTGGCAAAACTTCGTCGGCGATCGCATCGCCTCCTCGTTCATGGGGAGACGGCGGAGATATTAGCCCGAGAAACGAGCAGCTCCTTATTTATGCAGCAATTCAAACTCCCTAATTAAATTCGATGTAGCGAGCTGTTTGAGTTGTAATTAGTACGTTTCTAATTCAATTATCTGTTTCTGAGGCGCTCTGCTTTTCTCCTAGGAAGATGCTTTCAGAAAAGATCTCGACGTCCGACGCGCTTTTGAGTTACGATTTTTCTTTCGCCCTCAAGAAACGAGGGAGTTTCCAACAAATGACAGCATTCAGCGGCTCGACGGAATGGAACGGCCGCGAATTCTGGAACGGAAGTTAATTTATTTGACAGTTGAGTTTTCTTCTGGTGGCTGATGAATGAAGTGCAATAATTAAAATAGCTCCATTGAGTTTTCGACCCTGAAAGTTTGGTGAATAACTGTGACCTCAAATAATGCGGCCAGTTGTTGGATTAAATGAGGTCTATTGCAATTCAGTTTGTGAAACATATTTAATAAACTTTCAGCTATGTGCTCCAGTTATTTCCAGAGTTTCATAGAAGAATTATAAGATCTAAAAGGGTATCGTTTAAATGATGAAATATGAAATTCAAATTTTTTTATGTATGATGGTACGTTAATATATAATGAATAAACTGGTACCTTTTTTACATTTCATGGAAACATAAATACTTTAAATTATTAATTGGGACATATTTGCGTTCCTGAATGGATAATAAAACGCAGAATGAGACAACACCGTTTAAAGCAAATATTTTACGTTTTTTATATTAATAAAAGGATTTAACTTCTAAACATTCTGACTGCAATGTTGTGATGAGAAAGTATACCCAACACAGCACCACGTGAAAAAAATCCTGTGGATCCTGCCCTGTCTTTTGTCTTATCGTTTGTCTTTTGTAGTTCGTAAGTGAAGGGTTAGGGAAATTCTTTCTGCCCGATACCAGCGTTGTGCAGAAAACATATAAATTAGCATCTACTTTAAGGGTTTTTAGAAATAGCTGATAGTGTGTTACAAGGTGTTTGACAGTTTGAAATAGGCAACAACAACAACAACAACAACAACAACAACAACAACAACAACTAGAACAACAGCAGCAACAACGACAGCAAAAACAACAGCAATAATAAGAACAAAGTATTTCTAGGAAAATAACAGTGTCCTTTGAAGCTTCGCATAAAATATTCTTCCTTACTATATATATGGGAGGACTTGTAACTACTACAAATTCCCACGCCTGTGATTAGACAAGCTGCATTAAACACCCTGCAAGACGCTGTTTGGCCACCCCTAGTGCAGAGCGGAGACCCTAGATATCGCATCCGGCGGCGGAGAAATGTGATCGACTCCGATATTGCGCGGACGCCGCACTCCGCGTCGCCCCTCCCCTATCTCCCCACTCCCCCTCGCCTCGCATCCCTTCGCCCACGGCCGGCGCGCGGCCCCCTCGCGCACCGCGAGGCGCCCGCGCTTTTACGGCGCATAATGGAGGAGGAGAAGTGCGGTCCCGCGGCGCATTGTGCCGCCGCGCGGAAGAAAGGAATGGCGCCGGGCAGCTCTGCAATTTCGCGATGCGCGCACCCGGTCGCCTTCCCCCCCCCTGCCACGCCCCGCGCCACGCCCCGCCACGCCCCGCCACGCCCCGCCACGCCCCGCCACGCCCTGCCACGCCCTGCCACGCCCCGCCACGCCCCGCCACGCCCCGCCACCCGCCCACGCCCCCGCCACGCCCCCGCCACGCTCCCGGGCCACGCCCCGCCACGCTCCCCGCCACGCCCCCGCCACGCCCCGCCACGCCCCGCCACGCCCCGCCACGCCCCCGCCACGCCCCGCCACGCCCTGCCACGCCCCGCCACGCCCGCCACGCCCCGCCACGCTCCCGCCACGCCCCGCCACGCCCCGCCACGCCCTGCCACGCCCTGCCACGCCCCGCCACGCCCCGCCACGCCCCGCCACGCCACGCCACGCTACGCCACGCCACGCCACGCCACGCCACGCCACGCCACGCTCCCCGCCACGCCCTGCCACGCCCCGCCACGCCCCGCCACGCCCCGCCCCGCCACGCCACGCCACGCCCCATCCCGCACCGCCCGCCTGGCACCCCCTACCCCGCGCCTCTCTGCTCGCCCCGCTACGCTTCTGCGCCACCCTGCCCCGCACCGTCCCGTCCACTCTGCTGTGTCCCACTCTACCTCACCCCACCTCGACTTGCCCTGCTTTCGCCGACTCGCGTCCCTTGCTTGTTCCGTTTCTCGACCCCTGCCTCACCCCGCTCGCCACGCACTGCTCGACTCAATGCGCCCCAACCCATCCGTCCACCCACCGCCACACCCCTCCCTGCCCCACTAATTTTCCCCGCTCTTCTCCATTCACTCCTCCCCGCTGTACTCTACCCTTCCAGGCTCAGACCCAACAGCCCTGCCCCTCCACACTCCACTGCCACACCTTACTGCATCCCGCCCCACCTCACTCCACCCCCCCCCCCCCCCCCCCGCCCCACCTCGCTCTGCCCACCCCGTCCGCCAAATCACACATTGTCTCTCCCCGCTCCATCAGTTCACCTCGCACACCCTCCTTGCACCTCTGCCTCGCAACTCTCTGCTCGCCCCACCATTCTCGCCTCATTCTACCGCGCTCTGTCCCGCACCGTCCCGTCCGCTCCGCTCTGTCCCGGCCCACTCTGCCCCGTCCCACTCTCGCCGCTAGGCATCTCCTACATGCTCCTTCCCTCGTACTCCCGCTTCACCCCGCCCACCCTGCTCGACACTTCGCCCCACCGGTGTCGGCGCGACACCCCGCCTGACCCATCCATTCTCTCCATCCCTTTCCCACATTACCTTCCTCGCCTTTCTCCATTAGGTCATTCCTGCCCCACCCAACCCACTCTCCGCCCCAAGTGACGCACCGCTTCGCTCTGCCTGGCCAGCCCGCAGGCTTGCTTATGGGAACCCTAATCTCCCTCGGTATCGGCCGATCCCGTGTTCGCTTGCCTGCTACCCTTCTCGCCTGATCGACCCTTCAATTCACTTGATGTTTCATTCTCATGTGCTCATGCTCGTATGCGAGCCAGCACATAAGGCCAGGAGCCTTCACTTTTCTAATCTCTTATTGACTTTCTATCTTACATTTTTGTAGCTCGGATTGATGATAAGATTACCTTTTTGTTTAGTTCATTTACTGATCTCATTTTGAACACTCACAATATCGTATCTAACCACACATATATTTTCCACTTATCCTAAAAATGCTTTGATGCGAGCTATACAATTATGCAGTTTAATTCGGTATGCCTGCCATATTTCTCTTTGGTTTTACTCGTACTATTTTTATTCCTTCTTTATTTCCTCTTCTTCTCTTTCGCTCTGTTTCTGCTCTCACTCACTTTTTGTAAATTCTTATTTTTTTGGCTTCGTTCGTTTACTTCGCCTGATCTTTTCACCTGCCGTCCTTTTTACATCATTTGCTTGTTTTCGGATTTCGTGTCTGTGCCGTTTGTTCACATTTTTCTCTCTCTGGATTATTATCACCATTTAGTTTTTCATCTGCTTGTCCATTTGCTCGTCCGGCCGGCCATTGCATTGAAGCTTTTTACCCATGCAGAATACACATTTTACCCAACCGTCATTCAAGGACTCGAAAGCCCATTTCACTTCTTTATTCGCTCAAATTACCCTCGAAACTACCCATTCGCATCGCATGCTAGTCTCACCCTACTCCCGTCTCACCCGCTCGTATCACCCTCCTCCCCTTTCTGACCCCGCCCACTTTCCTCGTCGGTCATCTGTACGCCGCTTCTTCCCATGCGGCAATAAATGCAAATTAATTCCGCGACGCGTCGCAGGGCGCCATCAAGTCCCCCCGGGACGAGCTGCGAGGTGCCTTCCGAATCCCAAGGGGGCGACCGCCGACGGGAGGGGGAGGGAAGGCGGCGGAAGGGGAGGAGTTTTATCGAGGAGAGAGAGAAAGATTTATCGCGCGACGCGGGGAAGGAGGGAGAGATTAAAACGCGAGCCTCGCGCTCAGATGCGGGGACATGCGGTTGGGAGCGCGCGACGCAATCCGGGCGAAAGGGTGCCTTCCGCGTCGGGTGCGCCCTTGAAGGTCCCTTCGGCGAAGCCCTAGCGGGATCACATTCGGTGCAGTCGTTGAGCAGCTGCTAAAAGACCTCTTTAGAAAAGATCTCGTATTATGCGGGCCGAAGTTATTGGTGCGTGGAAGTCGAAGGAAAAAGTGCCATATGTAGTAGAGCAAGTTCGCTCCCGGAAGCTATGATGTCGAGAAGGGTTAAGTGCTTTGCACGGCATGATGAGATAGGCGCTGCACTTTTGGAACACAGACAGACGTTTGTATTCGAACAATTAACAATTGATGAATGTGTTGCAATCCCATTACGAATTCATTTCCCTTTTTCGAGAACGATGTCACTACGTCTTCTTTTAACCTATCTGAGTGAGTTTGAGGTGCTGGGTAAAAGCAGGCTGGGAATGAATTAACGTCCACACACAAGCTGTCTATAAACTTACATTAACTTTAATGCAGACTTGAAGGATTTTTCTAATGAAATATTATACGAGTCTTTGTCAATGATTTTTGTTCCTAAGAGGTATAAGCACAATCGATTGTGGGGCCAAAGCAAACACACTTGAATGAAAAGATGCAACGTGAGGCATATTTGTGAAAACATCTGCACCCAAAACACCTCGCATTTTCATGCAGAAAATCTTTTTATTTGAGTTACTGCAACTCACTTCTCAAATACGAAATCAATTTAAATTAATGTGATTTCCCGTGATCAACTCGTATCCATTAATTGATGAAAATAACGAGAGCAATCCCAGGTTAACAGAGTGACGAGTCGAAATGAATTTATTACGTAATAGCTGAACCCCTGCGATTACGTCGCACAAAAGGAAGAACAGTAAAAAAGTTTTAACCGAAAAACACTAAGTACTTTACGAAAAATAGAAAACCCCAAATATATTATTCCATATTCTCCAAAACTTATGAAATGCGAGAGGTTTACAAATTTTGAAACAATATATTCATTATTGTTTGAGAACACAGAGTTATGTCTCTGCAACTGTAATTGAAACGTATATCTACCTATGGCTGTAGAAGTACATTCATACTATTAATGGACATTGCGTTCATTTATATACTCACTAGTCTTTGCATTTAAAAATATTCAATCTTCAGGTTGTATGCAAAAGAACAAGAAATGACTTTATTGAAAAAAGAAAAGTGTTCTTACCCCACATTTGTTTTGTGAAAATAAAATAATAATATTCATTTATAGTTGTGATAAGAACATAGTGAATTTAACAGAAAATTTGAATCTTGAATACAATCCCGAAAACTCACTTGTCTTGGTCGGTTGAAGTTAATTTTCCCGCACGGATCAACACGTGATATTACCTTCATCAATACAAGAAGAATGCTATTTAAATTTAATCTCAACAATATTGAATGAAACCCAATACGGAATCTGAGACGCGACTCAAGCCTTTTCTAATGAATATTTTTTTCTGCTATAAGTTACTTGAATGTGGATTTTAACCCAGATTATTTTTTTATTTTAGGAAATACACAAGCATTCACAATAATCTTAGTCGCAGTAATATTTATATAACTAGCACAGAAAGCGGGACTGCGGCATATTTTTCCGGACGAGGTGTCAGCGTTTTGTGTCTGCTTTCATTAGTAGTTAAAATATTAAATTATCTGAAGCTGTTTATTGAATTAAAATAATATTGAACGATAAAGAATTTTCTTTTTTTAAATCGAAGATAGCCTTTCATTTCCTATAAAAAATTCCAAATCAATTTCCCAGTCATGCCAATGATAAGGTAATAAAGAAATTATTTGTTTTTATTGTCTTTTACATTCATTCTTTGTTTTTACTGTATTTACTGTACACTATATTGTTTCTTAGGGAGAAATCGCCATTAAAACTGAGACAGAAACGGGAAGATGTAGCTCGGGAAATCAACTGATGACACAGCAGTGCCTTTGACCGGGAGGTTCTGGGTTTCCAGACCCGAAGGTAGCAGTATTTTCTAAACTAGCCAGATACATAGGACGAGTTCTGCTGCAGGCTAGAGGAGAATTCTAGCGGCCGGTTACTCTGATCGATAGTTTCCGTGGCTTCTCTGATCTGTGTCAGGAGAATGTCGAAGCAGTTCCCCACCAAACGGGTCACGGACCGCGCGCTATCTTTCCTTCACATTCCTTGACTTATTCTACCCCTTACAAACACTTACGCTTACATGCACTACACTACCCCACCCGTTCTGGGAGAGCGGCCTGGAGCTTAGGACTTACCCTAGAACTTGCCCTGAGAGGCAGTGCCCCGCTGGTAGGAGAAATCTGGTTGGGGAAAACCCCGCTAGTTAACGGTAGGTCGGCGCGGAATCTCGCCATCCAGTGGGGCAAGATTACCACCTCCTCCCGAGCAAAGAACATGGACTACACTAACGGTACCTTAGGAGTTGACAAGCCCGAAATCGCCAGTAATTAATCAATCTGAGAGAGAACACTTACATAGGTCACACGGAACACTGTTAGGAAAATACAATGTAGTTCCAATCGCGGGTGCATCCGCAACCCTTTTCGGGGCGCGTGACCTTTGGCGGTCGCTGGGAGCGCAGGGTGCCGCCGGGGGCGCACCGGTCAGTCGGGCGCTCAAAGCGGTGCTCGTCGGCGCGGGCTGGCATTTGCGCGCGACCTTTGTCGCTCCTCGCCACCCCACATTACACCGCGCCGCGCCCCGCCGCGCCGCGTGCTAAGCGAAGCCTGAGAGGCGCACCGGTGTTAACCGCTGTGCCGCTCTAGGCGACTGCGGCGTTAGCACCAGCGTTAACCGCTGTGCCGCTCTGTGGTCGCGCGCGGGCAAGTGCGGAGGCACCGTGCAAGTTGCGGCGATGGGGGGAGCGGGGCGTATGTCGGTGGCGAAACGGTGGCGCCAGCAAGTTTTTGATTGATTTTTTCGTGTTTCCGGGCGCGTCAACTACTTCGGTCATTAGTCCCGTTAGTGTAGTGCATGTTTGTTTCTCGGGAGATGGCGGTGATCTTCCCCCGCTGGATGGCGAGATCCGGCGCCGACCTACCGTCGGCTAGTGGGGTTTCCCTCTAACCAGGACTCTCCCACCAGCGGGGCACCGCCCCAGACGGGACAAGCTCTAAGTTCCCGACCGGTCTCCCGGAATTGGTGGTAGTGTAGTGCATGTTAGTGTAAGTGTGTGTAAGGGGAGAGGATGGGACAAGGAAGAGGAAGGACAGATCGCGCGCGGTCCGTGGCCCGTTTGGTAGGGTACTGCTCCGGCATTCGCCTGGTGTTGATTGGAGAAACCACGAAAAACTACCGATCAGAGCAGCCGGCCGCTAGAATTCTCCTCGAGACAGCAGCTGAATTCGATCTAGCTGAAAAGCTAGTGTCGAAAATCCTGCCGCCGTGGGGAGTGGGAACCTAGGACCTCCCGGTTAGAGGCGCTGCAGTGACATCAGTTCATGCACTGAGTTACCGCTGCCGGTGCGCCAGCAAGTCGGAAGTACTCATTAGGTGGGACAGGGCAGGGGCTGGGGAGGTAGGTGTCTTGCGAGAATGGCAGGCAGGTGGGGACGATTGATTAGTTCTTGTTTCCGTGTGCGTCGACTCCTTTGGTCATTAATCCCGTTAGGGTAGTGCATGTTTTTATCATGAGAAGTCGCGGTGTTCTTTCTCCGGTGGAAGGTGAGATAAGCGCCAACCTACACGCTGTCATGCAGGATTTTCACCATCCAGGTATCTCCCTTCAGCGGGTTACCGCCCAAGCCGTGACAAGCTTTCAGCTCCCGACTGACCTACCGAATGCATATAAGTGTACGTCAGTGTAACGAAGAAATGACGATAGGATAAGGAAAAGGAAGGGGAAAACGCGCTCAGTTCTCAGCCTGTTTGTTATGGTACTGCTCCGGCATTTGCCTGGTGTTGACAAAAAAAAAGACGGAAAACTACATATCAAAACAGCCGCTAGAATTCTTCTCAGCCAGGCACCGCTGGCCCGCGCTGGGTGTTGCCCACTGCCGCCAGGGGCGGTAACGCCCTGCTGACGTCATTCCGTGGCGGCACTTTTAATTACGTGCGGCCGGTCACGACAGTTCGTATAAACGATAGCGCAACAAGAAAACATTCTACAACTTGCAGTTTGTGTACGTCAAATCTTGTTTTATTTATTTAATTTACGTAACCACATTGTAGTAAAGGCATATGAGAAGAAAGCATCGACAGTACTATCGTTTGAGTAATGAAATCCTTAATCATCTTTCTGATCCAATTTTTGCTTTTCAAAAATCACCCTAATATATTTATCCCTTGCTTAGTACAGTGGATTGTAAAGATGATATCTTCTCTTACATTGAAATAACCGGAACTGTCTTAATCTAAACAGTATTCAAGATGCCTCTACATTATTCATAATATACGGAAGTCGTGTTACCATTTATTGACCTTCACGCTTAACTATCCTTTGAGTAACTTCATTATGCTTTGATTTACATATCTGATTGCTTCTTCTTACCATGAAGAATCTTGAGTTCTATTCACCTTGAATTGAATGACCATGAAACTATTTGGACTTCGATAATAATATCCTCCGCTTAGACAGGTGTGGATTGTTCGTACTATTTTACGATCACAACAGTGATCTTCTATAATATCTTCAATATTATAGTTGTAGGGAAAAAATGCACTTTACAATTTTCAAAAAGTCTGGGATTTCAACGAACATGAGGCCTGTACCATTCCTTTGATCCACCCCCTACCACCTTTCTTCCACCTACCACCTACCACCTACCACCTTCCACCCCGGATCAAATCGATTCAGCTATCTCTTTTTTCGGCAACATCATCGGCATTGCAATAAATACGGCTACTCCCAATTACAACCACCAGAGGCACCTCCCACCAATTTCCCTCCCACCCAACATCCTGAATCTTATTAGATAAAAGCGATATACAAGACGACAATGGCAAACACTCCCACTACCTCAATTATAAATCGCTTTAAATAAGATAACGCATAAGGTTCGCGAAGAGTTAAATAAATTTCGCTATCAAAACTTCCAAAAACTACTTTTAAATATTGATAAAATTCCAATGTTTTTTTGGAAACTCTGTCGTCATTTCTCTTACCCCAAATCAAGCAATCCCCCCATTATCCGCCAATTCTTTAATTTCTTTCACGGAAACAGACAAATTAGAAATGCTTGCCAACCATTTCAAAGATGCTTTTTATCCCAATATTACCCACTCTAACATTTTCGAGAAACTGATTCTAATCAGACTTAATAAATTTCTTCAAGATACGAAAGCTATTCCTCATTTTCAATTCGGATTCCGCCCTCTTCATTCGACCACCCACCAGCTTCTCAGAATAGTAGAAACCATAGGACAAGCATTTCAAAATAAGTAATATTGCTCTGCAGTATTTTTAGACTTTGCTATTGCCTTTGACAAAGTCTGGCACACAGGTCTGCTCTACAAATTAAGGGGGAAGATACAGCTTACAGCAGTTAAATTTTTATTATCACTCACTTTTTCCATTATCCTCAACCAAAAGTCTGTCAGTTCAAATTCAGTATCTCTTAATCCTGATCGTTCACTGTTAAAGCAGAAGTATTGTAACGGTAGCAAAATTTATCAGTACATTTTGCACTTTCCACAAACTTCTCCCGAAGATTTTCTTTTCTTTATTTTCTCCTCACAAGTAGTTTATGAGTAAATTTATCTTTTGAAGAAAAAAATCCCCTATCTGGCAACACTGCCTCCCTCTGACGCATCGGTGGTCCTCATCCCCGATTATTCCGTCCCTCGACAGCGCTCCGCGAATTAAGTATGACATCACGAGATCTCTCCTTCCCATCCCTCTATTATCCTTCTTCGGAGAAGTGTATTCGAATTTCATGCGTGTGTTGTTTGGAATGCAATAAGCTGGTTCGCGGCGTTAAAATAGGATTCTGATCGTAGATCTGCATCTTTTAACTTTGGGATGTTGAAATGGAGATATCAAGATTTTGAGACGAAATCCTTTTATGACTTATAAGTCAATTAATTGCAACCTAGTCAGTATCCTAAAACAGTTGAGGATGAAAAAAGAACTCTTGATGCTCCGGGATATATTTTCACAAAATATCTATGAATAAGAAGAATAGAAAACAGCCGTATATAATATTAATACTAACAATAACAGTTGTAACCATAGTTATCGCTTATTTAAGCTTTATTCCTCAAAATCTATGTAAGAATTTGTACAAATTCACAGATCTAGCAAAGGGCAAGACATTGCGTTATTGGGAGAAGCCCATATTCTGTGCAAAGAATTTTAGAACCCTAGATCTTCGCTTTAGGAAGAAGATGAGAGAAGAAAATTAAAAGAAATAATTATAAATTATCCTTAATTACCGTAGATTATCTGTTAGACATAACTGATACTTTTGGTTCTTATATAACAAATGACAATGTTTTATACCAATATAATTTATCTTTTAATCTTCATTTGGGTATTACTGAAGAAGGTACGTGCATTAAATACTCACAAATCTAATATATCAGTCATATTTTGTTTAAACTCTTCGGATGTGAAGTTAATTTTCTTTTACACAATTGACACTTATCCAATCAACATGAAATATGGTATTTATTTTGAAAGTTGATAACAAATTTATATTACAAAAAATGCTGACAAACGAAAACTTCTCATAAAACATTATTATTATTATTATTATTATTATTATTATTATTATTATTATTATTATTATTATTATCGGCAATATGCACGAGTCCATTACTACCTTTTTAATTTCGAGGTTTATCTTTTTATTTAGCAAAATGAAAGAGAGGCTCCAGAATTTTCTCCATGATAATTTAGTACTTCTTATTTCCTTATCTCCTCCTTTTGTAAATGATATTAGCTGGCCCAGATAAACATATTCTTGCACATTTTCTATGTTGCTGTCGTTATTGATTTGGGTTCGCTGTTACTCATTACTTACATTACATTACAGTACTCATTACTTACATTACAGTACAGTACATTACAGTACTCATTACTTACATTACAGTAATGAGTAACATAAAACATAAAAACCATTTATTTTGAAAGAAATAAAAACAGAAACACTGTCAATAAAAAGTATCTCATCGGAACAAACTGGGAGAACGACTTCAAGAAGCCGCTAAGAACGAGTCCGCTGACCAGGTCAAGGGAAACAGCATCACATCACCGCTTCCTCTCCAAGTCCCCGGAAGCCGAACGGGACTCTCACCACTACTATCAGATTTTTCTTAAAACTAAGTATATTCGGAAGACCGTATCGGAGGAGGGAGAACAACGTTGTATGAAGACATCGTATGCATTGATAAATTTTGGAAAAAAACATTTTAAGAATGTTTTTGTTCCTGATATTTTTAAATCTATGCGTTTTACACAATACTTTTGAAAAGTTTCATTATTTTCAGTTTTCGTATGTGAGTAGGACAGGCAAGTAAATTACGTGTTCCAATTGCGCTAATGACTGTGAAGCTTAAAATAAATTATTTTTGAATATTTTCGAAATATCATCCTGAATCCGCTTGTCTGCAGCCCGCTGTCTTCAGGGAAAAATTCTAAGTGCCAAGACAATCAGTCAAAGCATTAAAAATATAAATCAAGAAGAGAATAATACTTTTCGAATTTAAATTTGGCGAACCGTCCGCATTGTATCTTCGCTTTTTCTCGTCCCAACATACTCGGCATTGCCGCCCCAGACTTATGATGCCTGTTAAGACGTGTCAAGCAGTTCGACAAGACCACTCCTGCAGGCGCTGTTCTTTTATTGCCGAATTTTAGGTCGCGCGAAAGCGCCCTCCGAACGCGATAGCCCATTGGCCATTCATGGGCTCTTCGAGCCACTTCACAAACGCGCAGGACACGCTCTGCTGCGGGCAGTGGACATCGGGATGGTGATCCGGGAAAATATCTATTACTAAGTTCCAATGCGCACAGAAAATTAAAGTAAACTATGTAGTATCCATCCTTTAGAGATGTGTCTTTTGTTTCCTTAGATTCCAAGGAACTAAGGAAGAATACAAAAACCTTTATATTACAAATTGGCAAAGTGTGCAGATATTTAAAGCAAACTAAGTGGTTTCTATTAATAAAAAGTTCCATGAATTATAGACAATCATATTTAAAATAAAAATTATGGAAGTTGGTTTATTACAAGATTAAATCTTGATATTATCTCAATCTTGATATCTTGATACATATGTACCTGAAGATATAGACACATAGATCTCTGAAACGATGTACAAAGTGATATCAAGATTTAATATTGTAATAAACCAACTTTCATAATTTTTATTTTAAATATGATTGTCTATAATTCACAGAACTTTTTATTAATATAAATATGACAATGAAAAGAAACGTAAGTAGTTTCTAGTCCACTATCCAGTCAGAAAAAAATACAAACAAATAGATACTATTGCCAATTTCCAAAACACACAGAAATTAAAAGTTAACTATGCAGCCTGCGGCCACGTGAGAGGATACTCAGGAGACTCAAAAAAATTCGAAAACAAACAATTCCAGTGTTTTTTACCGAGAAATGCAACTAAGTGATTGTGTTATATCTGTTCTCATACTGCGTGTACCGATTTAATTTATTGCAGAGTTATCTGAGAGCATATTATTTGTTGTTCTTGAGACTTGTGCGAGATACTGTTTGGAAAACAATTTTAAGTGGATTTCTTCAATTGCAGTTTTGCAGCTGCAGGCCACTCGTTTTTCATTAGATCTGCTTTTATCTATGCTTCATTATCTTTGACGTTTGGAATTAAGTTTCTTTGGGTAGGGGGTGGGGGTTTTAAACTGAAGAACACATACTCCCAGGAGTGTGCGGTAGGCTGGCAAGGGATACATTAACAATTTCTTTGCCAGATTTGAAGCAAAATTCTTAAAAGTGCAAGAATCCTCAAGAATGTTGGATCTCCCTTGATCAGATACAAACACTGTAACATTGTAATGGGTTATAAATAGTTTTTTTTCACTTTCAGAAAATTGTTTCCTGCGTACATTTTAAAGATTTGTTCAATAAATTAATTATGTCATAAAAGCGAGATAGTATTTAAACAAATAATTTAGGAAATTTCTGCTTGGGAGTATTACATTAACTCTTAGTCATATATGAGCTAGAAATTTTAAAAAGTTCCAAAACCTCATATCTATAGCGTATTGACATGTGAACTGAAATACGTTACTATTACTGTAATTGCTGTCCGATTTGAATATATGAATCTTATGAGAACGTAGTGCACTCATAGATCAATTTTTGGCCGATTCAATTGTTCAATAGTCAACGATTCAATTGTTCAATAGTTGGGTATAACAATTTTAGAGAAATCTTTGAACATTAAAAAATGCCTGTACCTACACTTCAACTTCAAAATATTTAAATTAGAACCTAAATCCTTAATAATCAACAAACTATAACAGGAGCTTTGATCAGATGATAACGGGATATGTGCGTTTTATTTTTGAATAACTTTCATGAAAAACGTTTTCATTATTGATTGTCAGCGTTATTCAACAAAAAGGTTGGAAAATGAGACAAAACATTACGAGAAAGAACATGATTCATATTTAATTAATATCTAATTAAATACCTTAATTTAAATATCTTAACATTCGTTATTTTCAGTCTTCAATCTAAGATTCTTGATGAATTTCTTACCTCATCTTGAACGTATTAGAATCCTTTTTATTGGCATGGAGACAGAGGTGGGAGACAAACGAGTTAATATTTATTTATTCCAAGCGCTTCCACTATTAGACATTTAGTGATCCTCCTCCGCCGGAATGTGGCATCCGGCGCCGACTTGCACAATGGGCTAGCGAAACTATCCCACCTACAAGTATCACCCCCTCTAAAGCACCGCACAAGCCAGGTAAGCCTCCGACTGCTCACCCTTGCAAAGGTGCATTACTTCGATATTCAGCTGGTACTTTTCGGAGATCAATGAAACCTACTGATCAGAATAACCAAGCGCTAGAATTATCCTACAGACATTGGTTGAATTCGACCCAACTATTTAACTAGTTTATCTGCTACTGTTGGGGCTTGAATCCTACGACCCCCCATTCTACGATGTTGCAGAACGAACGATGCTATCGTAGAGCTACTGCAGTGTGTGCGAGTCGAAAGAAATGTCCACCGCGTAGGATGCGTAGGGCGGTTAAAAAAAAGCACAACGCCTCGAAATGATCAGCGCATTCTTCAACTTGTTGATCACCCATCAGTCTCCAGGATCACATATTTTGGCTCTTGTTTCTCTTTTCATCTGGGAGCATCAGACATCAGCAGCGCTCCTGGCGGCACGAACTGTAGCTTGGCCACTGGCCTCTCCAGCCGGCGAGGTTTGTCGCAATGAAGAAACCATGAACATTCGTGTCGATCGTTGGACCAGAGGTTGGCGAGGGCGGAGGGACGCATCGGTTTCAGAGGCCGCTACCAGATGAAGTGGGCCTGAATTGTTCAGGCGTCCAGTTGCGCCAACGTACGGCAGGTCTCGTGAGGATGTTTTATTAATGAACTCGTTTCGAAGCTAGGAAACCCACTCAGCGTCCATTTGAGGATACCTGCGTGGCGGTGACCAAACACGAAATGGCAATTTTGACTAATCGTTGTGACGTTCCCGATCCGTTCAGAAGCCTATAATTGAGAGGCCAAAAGTCCTAATGAAAAGTTGAAAATGATCATCTTTGTAGTCTGATGTGAAATTTGGAGCTTCTAATGCCCAATTATTCTTTGTATTGTAAATGTTATTATGTTTACAATTACGAATGCAAACTGAATCATTTCAGTGGTTGTAAAATTTTAATTGCTTTTCTGGAATAAATACTTTCTACTTTTGAAGCTTGTTTAAACTCCATATAATTGGCAGTATTGTGTTTATTATCATGAAATGATTGTTTTTAAATGTCGACTCCCGAATATTTCGATAAAACGGTATCGTGCGTCATAATTTTCATGTGACTTGTCATAGTATTTATCTCATGGGCGTCGCCAGTATTGGGGAGGAAGATTTAATAGGTAAGGTGTTGATTACCGGGAGTCGTTAAAAATGAAAAAAAAATTAAAACCTAAAAATACATTTTGAAATATAGTGAATGCCTTCAAGCACGTTCGTTGGAAGGTGTTGGATACCATGTTTTGGCAAGTAGTTTTCAGTTAAATTGAGTTTGTTTTTCAAAAAATATTCGTCGGGATAATTCTCCTCGCGCCCACTCCAGCGGTGACCTGAAGATTGATCTATTGATCGTGTGTACAACTGACTTTGAATGAGTAATGCAAGTTGAAATTTCTTTATCACATTTTTATTTCATTTGAATTTCTCACTCGTAAACGGGAGATTTAATGAAGGGAGCCAAACATCGAAATCTTGTTATTAACCATCTGAAAGAAGAATGTTAATAAAGACAGTGGCAACTCACATAGTTGTATAAGTTTAATTTTCTCTTTAACTCCCGTGCAGGCATCAACGTATTTCTGGAATTTGAAGAGTGTATTTGTTCGTCAGTATAACAGAATTCTCGACCCCCACTAGCGGCAATTTGAAACCAACGTACTGGATTTCTCTACCAGTAATTTTTCTGCTAACACTATAACACAAGACTAATATTTTGCCTTTCAAACGCTTATTTTGATTTTACTACTTGTTACATAAGTTGTGTAATTTTGCTGTTCTTCGAAATCTGAATTTTAACTTCAGTATGCCTTCATTTCCATTTTGAACCCACATTTTTGTTTTAAATCTGTCGTGAGCGTCGCGCGCAGCAGTGAGTGCGCGCGGAGGTGGCGGCCTCTGTGGTGCGGAGGCGGCGGTTCAAGTCCCGTTGCGCCACCGGTCGGACCCGTTCCGCTCACTCCCTTCTTCGATTAAAGAAAGTCGGCTCTTCGAGAACGGTCTCTTCGCTGGCGCTGCCGCTGCCGCTGCCGCCCCTGCCCCAACGGCCGTCGACGTGAGCACCGCCTCCTGCGAAGCCTCCGCCAATACCTCCCAACGCACCGGTAGCGGTAGCTCAGTGCATCAACTGATGTCACAGCAGCGCTTCTAACAGGGAGGTCCTAGGTTCGAGTCCTGACGGCGGCGGGATTTTCGACACTAGCTTTTCAGCTAGGTCGAATTCAGCTGCTGTCTGGAGGAGAATTCTAGCGGCCGGCTGCTCTGATCGGTAGTTTTCCGTGGTTTCTCCGATCAACCCCAGGCGAATGCCGGAGCAGTACCCTACCAAACGGGCCACGGACCGCGCGCGATCTGTCCTTCCCATTCCTTGTCCTATCCTCTTCCCTTACACACACACACTTACACTAACATGCACTACACTACCACATATTTCGGGAGACCGGTCGGGAGCTTAGAGCTTGTCCCGGCTGGGGCGATGAGCCGCTGGTGGGAGAGTCCTGGTTAGGGGGAAACCCCACTAGCCGACAGTAGGTCGGCGCCGGATCTCGCCATCCAGCGGGGGAAGATCACCGCCATCTCCCGAGGGGGAAACATGCACTACACTAACGGGACTAATGACCGAAGAAGTTGACGCGCCCGGAAACACGAAAAAATCAATCAATCAAAACCTCCCAACGCCTCCCCCCCGCCGCAGCCGCGACACATAACGTATGTTATATTTGTGTAAAAGACCTTTGAAAAAGGTCCTTTGAAAAAGGAAAAAGCATCCTTTATATTTATCATGGGTTTGGAGGGAGGCAGGGAATCATCCAGATGATTGCTACTTTTGTTACATTGATGTCAGCGGTTGCAACTCAAAAGACAAAAAAGTACTGTAAAGTATCCTAACCTCCCATCTGCAATTTGGCCAATAGGCCATAGTCCGGATCTGTCTGTTCCTGAACCAGCAGTGGTTGTTGCAACTGTTAATCTGGATAATATGTCAATGACATGTGATGAATCTCCCTGTGACAAAAATTAACCAACTGATGATGATTTTGTGTCCCGTAAACAGTGTGAAACCTCAGTTGTTTACTCCAACTGAGCTAAATGATTTGGTAAGAGATTTGGGCTTAACCAAGGATAAAGCTTAACTGTTTGGCTCTAGACTCAAAGAAAAGAACTCATTAGCTGCTGGAACTTCAGTTTGTGTGTACGGGAGAAGAGAGGGGCAATTTGCTATTTTTTCAAACAAGAAAATGATTTGGTATATTGCTTCAATATTGCCGGTCTGGAGAAAGAGTTCGGAATTAAATACAAAAAAGAAGAATGGAGGCTGTTAATCGACTCTTCTAAAAATAGTTTAAAGGCAGTTCTATTAAACAGTGGTAACACCTATGCATCATTACCTGTTGCTCTTCTGTACACATGAAGGAGAACTACGAAAACTTCAGTGTAGTTTTAGAGAAAATAATCTACTCCGTTCATGGATGGATGATATGTGGTGACTTAAAAATAACATGCATCCTTTTTGGCCAACAAAGTGGTTTTACTGATATTATCGGATCAGAAATTAATAATACAGATAACAAAATTTATCGAAGAACTGGTAGATCATATAGAGTGGTCAATATTTACAAAAAAACGTGTCTTTATGTACTTGTTCCATTTTTTAGTAGAAAATCTGAACTTTGTTGAGACAATTTACAATGTGTAACACTGCAGGTATGTGTCTTAAGTGTCTGATGAGTGTGGATATGTGTGTGCGCAGGGCCCCATGTCCTGACTGGCGGCGATGGCCGCGGCGTCCCCGTCGGCTCGGCGGCGCGCGGGGGCGGCGGCGGAGGGCGGCGCTGGCGGCCGGCCGCTCTCGGCGGCGCTGTTGCTGGCGTCGGCGCCCGACCCGGGTGGCGGGGGCGGCGGCGGCGGCGGCGGCGGCGCGCGCGACGACGCCCTCCGCGCCTTCGAGAACGGCGCCTTCGAGCTCGGCTCCCCCGAGCGCCCGCCCGCCCCGCCCGCGCCCTCCGACCTCAACAACAACAGCGGGCCCCGCGCGCGGCCGCGCCCGCGCACGCGCACGCGCTCGCCCACGCCGGCCCTGGACAACGGCCCCGACCGCAACGCCAACAACAACGGCAGCGGCGACGACCTCTCGCCCCGAGCCGCGCCCACCCCCGCGCCCGCGCCCGCGCTCTGCGTGAACGGTAACGTGTTTCCTACGGACGCCGCCGTCAGGGCGTCGGAGTCTCCTGGGCCGTCGCCGCGCGCACGGGAAACGAACTCCGCCCCGGAGCTCAGCTACGACCGGCGCCGCGCGTCCGAGCCACCGCTGGGGCGCCCCCTCGCGGCGGTGACTGCCGCGGCGGCGGCGGCGGACGCGCGCGCCGAGCGCCCGAGCTGGCTGCTGGAGGGCGCCACCAGGCTGCCGCCGCCGGCGCTGCCGCCCACGCAGCCCGCGGCCGCGCCACCCGCCGCCGCGCCCGCCGGCCCCGCCCCCGCCGCCGCGGCGCCCGCGGAGGCGTGGCGCCGGCGCCGGACCGACCCCGCGGGGGACTCCAAGTACTACCACCGGGACTACCGGGAGGCCCTGTCGTCGCTGCTGTGGCAGCCGTACGACTGCCGCGACCAGAGCAACCAGACGAGCTCGGAGAACGTGTGCAGCCTGGACGACGACGCGGACGTATCGCTGTGGCTGTATCCGCACCCGGCGACCGGGGTGCCGCGGCGGGGGCGGCTGGGGACGGTGCCCGTCGTCGCCCCCGGCGGCCGCGCCTCGTCGTCCGCTTCGTCCACGTCCTCCGTGTCGTCCGGCTCGTGCTCGGGGTGGCGCGCGGCGGAGGGCGCGTGGGGCCGCGGCGGCGTCGCGGGCGTCGGGGGCGTGGCGGGTGTTGCGGGCGTCGCGGGCGTCGGCAGCGTCGCGAGCATGCCTGGCGTCGGGGCTGGAGGGTTCGGGGCTGTACCGGCGCCATGCCGAGCGCCGCGACCTGGCAACGTTCCCGTCGACCCGAATCCGCGCGCCGAAGAAGTGGTCAGTGACCTCCATACGCCGTGGGTCGGAACAACAACAACAGCGTTGGCGGCAAGCGGCTGCGGCTTGAGCGGCAGCGGCGGCGGTGGGGCCGGAGCGCGCGCGGGTCCGCCGGCAGGGGCGCTGGCGTCGCGCGGCGCGGAGCCCGAGGTGTGCGAGCTGTGTTGCGGGCCGCAGTGCGCCAGCGACCGGCCCGCCAGTGCCAGTGCCAGTGGCAGCAGCGGCGTGCGCGCCGCCGACAGCGAGTGTTGCCTGTGCTGCGCCGCGCAGAACGCGGGGCCGACCGCGGCGCCCGCCGACATGCTCGTCACCGTGGACGCAAGCGGCGCGGCGGCCGACGTTGCGGGGGCGGGGACGGGTCCGTGCGGGGCGGAGCGCGCCTCGCTGCTCGCCCCCGGCGCCCCGCCGCCGCCGCTGCCCGCCGCGCCCGCGCTCGCCGCCCCCGCCGGCGGCAACAGTGTCAGTGTTGTGAATTGTTACCGTGCAGTGCCAGTTGTGGTTTCCGCAGTGCCAACGATCCCGTGCCTCAATACAAGTAGTAGCAGCAACAACGTGTGTAACGTGAACATAGTACAGACCACGCCCGCGGAGCCCATCCGCGTGTCCGCGTCCTCGGAGGGGACTTCGACGGCGCCGCGCGGCCGCACCTTCACGTCGACGGAGGCGCAGACGGACGACTTCGGGCCCGAGGCGGCGGGCGCGGCGTCGGCGGCGGGCGGGGGCGCGGGGGCGGGCGGCGGGCGCGGGGGCGGCGCGTCGGGCGGCTGCAGCAGCGGCGGGCGCGAGCAGCGGCGGCGGGAGCGGCGCGAGCGACGCCAGCAGCGGCGCCTGAACGCGCACGGCCTCCTGCACGCGCCGCCCCCGCACCCGCACGAGGCGCCGCCCCCGCCGCCGGGCGCCGTGTGGCAGACGCAGCTCCTGGAGCCGCATCTGCCCCCGGGGGCGGGCGGGGCCGGCGGCGACCGCCTGCCCGACATCCTCAACTCGCATCTGCCGCCGCCCTACTCGACGCTGGCCGTGGGGCTGGCGCCGCCGCCGCCGCCCCCGGCCCCCGGCCCGCCGCACCCGCACGCGCACCCGCCGCTCGGCCCGCCCCCGCCGCCGCCGCCCGTGGCCGTGCCCGTGCCCGTGCCCGTGCCCCTGCCCGTGGGCACGCCGACCGCCCCCGGCTCGCCGCCGCCCCCGCCGCCGCACCACCACCACCCCGGCGGCATGCGCTTCCCGTTCCAGCTCACCCCCGGCGGACGACGAAGGTGAGTGCCTCAGCCGTCGTGTGTGTAATGTTACGTCCAGCATTGAAATTCCCTTCCCTACAGTGGTCCAGCTCATTCTTAACATCTCTTCTGAAATACAGGCATTGAAATCACTGAAATTAATCAAGGTGTGCAGTGTTTGAGGTGTAACATTTTGATGGCTGCTGAAAGTGGAATCCTGGAATGGAGAATCAATACGATTATTCAAATACACTGTCAAGCTTCGGTTCATAATTGAGCAGTTGATTATTTGGGTATTGAACCCTGACTACGAATTAGTTGGCAGAGCAGCGTTGAAATTTCCATGAGTGTTATTATCTCTAATGTTTTAGTTAACAATCGTCGAGATTAGTGTATGCGTAAGCGTGGTAGATGGATGCGTGTCACGCATATGATAAGTAGATATTTAACGCCCAACAATAAGTAGCGTATGCGCGGAATCCTCTTCGCTGAGAATCCAGAACGACGAAACCCGCGGAGATAACGCGTTCTGTTCTTGGCGATGTGCCACGTGCTGTGCAACTCGATGTGTCCGCGCGTTTAAAGCGCTGGGACCCGAGCCCGTTTGCAGCGCAGAACAGCTGAGGCGCGCGCCGCGCTCTCGTCGTCGTCGTCGTCGTCGTCGTCCTTGGTGACATCGCGCAACGCAGGTGCGGCGCGTGTGAGGGGCGGGGAGGGGCGCGAGACGTCAATGACTCCGTGCCACTGCGCTAATGGGGCGTATCTGGCGGAATGGAGATAGTACGTGCATTGGGTGACGATATGCTGGTGCATATTGAATGGAAATTGCGTCTCATTAAGACACCATCGAAGATAATTTTGTAGCTTCTCAAGCAGAAACATTTGAAGCAAGATTCTATATTAAGAAGGGAATCAGATGAGCAAATCTTATCAAGATTTCGTTTATTTGCCATTGAATTTCACTGGAAATATAGTGCAGAAATAGAGTTGAAAGATTGAGATGATTAATAACTTCATTAAATAGATATTTAAATTGTTTTAAAGTAGGTGCATTCTCATTTCGTGTGTGTATATATTATATTTATCTCGTATTTCAATACCGGGTCTGAATACAACGTTATGTTGAAATATTTACAGAAATTTACATATTCTCGAGAAACGCAGAAGTAAATTTCATAGCAATTCCTAGTTACAAATTATATCTTTTCACCAAAAATAATTACTAGTATTGTTTCTAGTAGTATTTCCTAGATAATGAACAGCAAATGCGACGATTTGAGAAAAGAAACCAACGAATCTGCAACATTTTGCTGTCGTTTAAGTTGGTCGGCAGAAATGCTATATTGTATTAATTCGATTCTGAGCTTCAAGATACTAGCATTGTGTTTCAAGGATATCAGTCATCAGTTTTCCCCTCCCCTTAACCATGCCGCTCGCATCTCTCGCTCCACTTGTTATCGCCTCGCCGCCTCATTTGCCGGCCAGCGGCTGGAGCACAACGTACTATGCTCACACTTTTTCTTGAACGATGACCTTGCTTCCCCCTCCCTTGAGCAATAAACAGTTGAAGGCAAAAGCTCGCAGCGAGCACTGATGACAACATTCCAAGCATTAAAACTTCGTTGACGCGAAACAGAAGCTAGTCAAAGCTAGATGTTTTCATAGTAAAGAATTTCTGTTCAGGTTTATTATCAATATCTACAGAAATGGCGGAGGCAGGCCCAGGTCCTCCAAGGGAGGCACCTAAAACTCCTATCCCTGCTGTTGCATACCCAGAGCGATGACCTGGCCGCACACGTAGCAGGTTGAGTTCGGTTTTTCAGAGATTGGCGTTATTGTAAATATTCTTGTGGCCACCTTTGTAACTAATACTCCCACTCCGCCCGCATTTCCTCAATCCAGCGTTCAAGAAAAGTTGCGCGAGTAGTAGTAGGCGTCCTTCTGCCCGTCGCGCTATAGAACGATTTTCCTAAGGATAAGCCAAAGTGACAGTTCGCGAAAACAAGTGAACATCACATGTATTTCAGAGAAGTATCCCTCCGCCGCGACAGCTGTTCAACCACGCATCTTCGTAAAGTGTTTGGTAATGGCTTCTGTGAAAACATCCCTATAAAACATCCCAAGTCTAAGAGTTTCGCTGAGGTATATGCACGTACGTGAGTCCGGGAAATATTTAAATTTAATTACGTATGTAGAAAATCTCTTTACATGCTCTCACAATCAGTAAAAGAAAACTGCCACGAATGTAAATAGGAAGAGAAATAATTTTAAGCCGTAAACACGTGCACCAGTACGCATCTCGCTTTCAAGTCTCGGTTTTAAAATAAACATAATATTTATCACACAAAAAGTCAATTCAATGTAATATATATAATGAAAAAAGAATTTTTGCAGAAAAGCACATAACACTACACTTCCTAATATCAATTATTTCTCGCAGCGCACTATATTTTTGTCGGACAAGGACACGACAAAAGGAAGTGTCGAAGCCATTTACAAGTTAGCCAACTACAAACGAACGAATGCGGGAAGGGAGTCTAATGGGCTGGAGGGCACAACGACCACAGAACCTTCAGTTATGTTGCCAGCACTAGCTGTCACTTTGGCTCATCCTTAGGAAAATCGCTCTATATCCTTGCGATGGGCGCGTGGTTATTCCGTGGCGTGAGTTGCAGGTCGCTCTGCACGTGGGGTCAGACGCCGCTTCCGCGCTGCCACCTGTTACTTCGCTACCCCCTCCCCACTCGCCACCGACTCCATCGCCTTTCATCACTACCTGTACTTCCGTAGTCTTTGTCGAACTATACTAATAATCTTAGCAGTGATAGAAATTAATAAAAATGATCATAAACTCAATGGAAAAATTTGGTTCGAAATCGTTACGCAGGGAATATTATAGTAGATAATCGCACGATATTTGTTTGTTTTCGCATGAGGCACATCAGCTTGCTTACATATTCGTTTAAAATTCTGACTAGATTTTATCATTTGCAGACTTGTTGACAACATGGATCACCATTTAAAAAGTTTATATTTAAGTAAACCAAAAGTGTATAGTGAAGTTTTCATGAAATGCTAGATTCTAAAAGAAGGAATAAAATGGCTCTCCTTTTGGGTTTTAAGATGCCTCCAAAATGACTTGTATAATGTATTTTGCTAAATTACATTAAGCGAAATATACTACGTTCATAATTTTTGTATTTGGTTCATTACATATCTTTCAATGAAATGACCAATATCAGTACTGGAATCGCTCTAGCCCTAATTATCTAATAGAAATTTCAACATTAAAATAACGTAGATGTCTTTGAGTTTCTAGTGTGTTATCAAGTCATCGCCCAACCATGCTTCTGTCGTTAGTATGCGAGGCAAGGAATTTAACATTGCATTAAAGTACAAAGCATTTGAAATTGAGGAGGCTTGCCAACTATACGTGTGCCTAGCATTCCTCAGGTATAGAGTACCTCTTTACTGTTCGGTAAATGAGAAATGTGAATCACGCTAGAATTCAAGGAATTATATCTTTTTTCCAATCGCGGGATATTTTTATTTGATAAGGTAAATTCGAATCACCGTTTTTTTTCATTTCTGCTTTCTTTGCGTCATAATTTTTGAGTCGTCGTTCGGCACGCACTTGTGAGATAACAAACATTCTTGCCAACTATACGTGTGCCTAGCATTCCTCAGGTTTAGAGTACCTCTTTACTGTTCGGTAAATGAGAAATGTGAATCACGCTAGAATTCAAGGAATAGGAATTATATCTTTTTTCCAATCGCGGGATATTTTTATTTGATAAGGTAAATTCGAATCAGCGTTCTTTTTCATGTCTGCTTTCTTTGCGTCATAATTTTTGAGTCGTCGTTCGGCACGCACTTGTGAGATAACAAACATTCTTGCCAACTATACGTGTGCCTAGCATTCCTCAGGTTTAGAGTACCTCTTTACTGTTCGGTAAATGAGAAATGTGAATCACGCTAGAATTCAAGGAATTATATCTTTTTCCAATCGCGGGATATTTTTATTTGATAAGGTAAATTCGAATCACCGTTCTTTTTCATTTCTGCTTTCTTTGCGGCATAATTTTTGAGTCGTCGTTCGGCACGCACTTGTGAGAAAACAAACATTCTCGTTTTGCTTTTTCATTTAAGTAAACTGGAGAAAATGATGAATGGTTATATATAAATGAATGATACGTTTTGCAAGGAAGAGCTCAGTCCGTGACAGAACTGATAGGCATTATCAATATTATATGACAAATATTACGCTTTTATGTTCAGTGTGTTATCGGCCACACACGGTAGCAAGACTAAATACTTTTTATATTAATCATACAAACACCAAGTCACTTTCTATTAAGAAACTAATATAACTGGGAGTTCATTTCTATAATTCAAAAGTGTGCCTGCTAGGAATATTGAGGAAATCATTTTATTCATTCAGCTGTTTATTAGGGAAAAGTCTATGATTAATGCATTCCAACAAGAGAGAAGCACATTATATTGTTCTGGTCGGGAGACGATTGCCGCTTTTTCTCCTAGCATTTCATTGGAACATCTGTTCCTAGAAGAAGATTCCTGAATGAATGATCTTCGAGAAATGTTTTCACCGAGTCATTCTAAATATGCAAGCATTGAACAACCAGAGAATCATTTGAATATCCAACTCCCGACGGGTATTATTAAAGTAAATTTGTCCAAAGTTAATCAGGCCTCAACGACTCCAAGCGGTACGTGCTGCAATTATATATCCATTCCCACCGTGAGAGGAACTCTTCTATATTTTCAAGTAGAAATGAATACTCTGCGAGCAAAAAAAAACAACATACAATTTTGAATTTCATTGTGGCTCGCAAAATGCTGGAACGTGACTCGTTATTTCTCCCGGAAATGCCCGCGTGCCGCCTTGGCACGGCACGGCACGGCACGGCACGGCACGGCACGGTGCAGACTGCCGGACGAAAGTAGGTGGCAATCTGTATGGGTGCTGCCTCGAGGCGGCGAGATTCTGAGGCTAGTTTATGATTATGTGGGTCGCAGTCGAAAGTGGGTACCTTATGTGGTGTATCAAGAATAATAGAGTCTTTAATTAACATTTCCATTAAATATTTGCATAAGGGAATCAGGAAAATAATAACTTTTTCAATGTTACACCTACTCTTACTTTTTGATGTAATAATAAGACAAAACTTAAGGTAAAAACAATAGTCTTTTACAAAACATTTTATAGGAAGTATTTTTTATATGTTCCATACAATGTTTACATCAGTTTTGTGTTACGTGCAAGGGATAATCGTAAATGTATGTTTCTCGAGGAAGCGTGCAGCATAAAATAATTGACGCAAGCATTGCTAATGTGTCACACACTATATAACCGTTAGCTTTGGAGGATGATGTGGCATGACATTCAGTTTCTGGTTATCAATTCAAATATTTATTTCGTTGTTTAATTACGATTCCTTAATTGCAATTTCTGGCACCTCAAAGAGGATATGCAATAGTCGCTAAGCACTGCACTACCATTTAACATTGGTTTCTGATTATGCTGAGGCACACTGTGAGCTCGAATATCAAGAGAAATATACTAACAGTAGTATACTGTAATTTTATAACAAAGCTGCCTGGCGTTATTTTTATATGGCATCGCACCACTATCACGGAACAGTCTATCCGTACTGTCTAGCGCGTATGTACACATTCCGTTATCTTTCAGAGCAGGGAGACGGGTACATTATATCCTATCACAAAAACATTGATTTTGTAGCTTTCCGGTAAGCAGCCTCTGCCTAAGATAAAATCATTTCACGTACAAAACGTAAGAAAACCAACAAACCAAATAACTAATGCGTGCACAATACATTTCTGGTTGAGAGTTAAGCGATTGCAATCCCTAGCTGGCACTGGGCCAGGGTTGGTAATCGATTTTTTTTTGAACAGCAATCGTATGCATAAATGACTTCACCGCACTTGAGCAGTGTCTTTCTCGTGTAGCTGGCTCCCATTTTACGGGATATCTTGTAGGAACTCCACCATCACGCACCCTCGCCCTACGCCGGCCTCTGCGTCAGCCGGCGGGCGCAGGGGGCAAATGGCGACGCTCTAGTTAACGTAATTCACTTTGGCGTCTAATGGCGTCCGCTGAAATTGTTCCTTTGTTGGCCCTGGAGAGTCGGCGCGTCCGCCGTCGGGGAGGTTGTAATCGATACAAGATCGATACGCACTCGAGAGTGCCTCTTCGCCGCAAGAGGAGCCGCCGACGGGAAGGGTAAAAGGCGGGGGAGGGGGCGGATGCGTGGAGACTCTTCCTCTGGAAGTCACCCCTTCTCAAAACACGCATGTACATCCCTGCTTTCCTTCCTCCCTCGTACTTGTGTTCGAGTAGGAACCGCCAAGTAACTGCTAGCATTCCCTAAGCCTCAACTAATGAATGGATTACAGGTACGTCAATAATTGAGTAAAAGAATAAAAGACAATTATTATCAATTACTCATTAAAATAAGTTTTTCTGCCAAAAATTCGCCGTTTTCCGGCGCACAATTACATAACTTTCTTTTCGTACAAAGTTGCTTAGTAAGAAGAAAGTAAAAGCATTTTGAACAAGAGCATTTATCAAGTGTCCCAAATAATATTTGCTTGAACTTAGGTGTGCGGAAGACCACATAGATGAAGGTTCACTATTAGACTAGAAGTAGCATTGCGCCAGCTTTAGCTCCTATTTGACACATGATTTCTCTAGCTACTCTCATTTTCAGAAAAATCAGTTCGTCTTTACATACTTTGCATAATTCGCTCAATAACGGACATTTTAAGGCAAAAGCGATGTGTGAAGTTCAGGTTCAATGCATATCATGAATTTACTTCAGCCCATCAGCTTGAACTGGATAATTCGATAAATTTGAAATTTAGGGTTTTAATTTTTCGTGTTGTAATGTATGGAGCTTCAGATATAATCGTTAGAAATGTTTTGTTTCTACAGTTAATATTATTGCATTATTTTGGAATTAATTATATATTTATTCCATATAATATGCCTTCGAATGTTAGGAACTTCTTTGTGTAGTATGTGCGATAATACATGTTCCATTTTCCCATCTTTAATGCTAACCCATCCAAGATACACTAATTGCGCAATCACCTCAATTCAATACACACTATAAAATTTTCATCCCGTGTAGTGGTTTGAAACACTGTTGCAATGGCACACTATCTGAGTTGAAGCGACTGAGGTGCGGTCGTCGCTGGCAGTCGCAGACTGGCCGTTGGCGCGCGGCCGCGCCGAGTACGGAGAAGCGCAGACCGGCCGCCGCTCAAGCGATCCCGTTAGCCGCAAAGCCGCGGTCATACGGCTCCGCAGCCACTCGCTTCTTCGTCGTCGTCGTCGAGGCGGCATTCTCCGCCCCAGCCCCCGCCCCGCCCCCACCTCCGCCCCCGCATCAGCCCTCGGCTCCGCCTCCGCCACCGCCCCACACGACTACCTCTTCACCTCTTCCACCGCCTCCGCTCCCGCCTCTCTCCTGCCTCCGCCCCCGCCTCCGTCCTGCCTCCGCCCCCGCCTCTGTTCCGCCTCCGCCCACACCTCCCCAGCCTCCGTCCCACCCTCGCCTCCACTCCCACCACCGTCCCACCCCCAGCCTCAGCTCCGCCCCCCGCCCCGCCCCCACCTCCGCCCCCGCATCAGCCCTCGGCTCCGCCTCCGCCACCGCCCCACACGACTACCTCTTCACCTCTTCCACCGCCTCCGCTCCCGCCTCTCTCCTGCCTCCGCCCCCGCCTCCGTCCTGCCTCCGCCCCCGCCTCTGTTCCGCCTCCGCCCACACCTCCCCAGCCTCCGTCCCACCCTCGCCTCCACTCCCACCACCGTCCCACCCCCAGCCTCAGCTCCGCCCCCGCCTCTGGCCTCTACTTCGCCATCTCCCCGCCCTCCCGCCACGCCTCCCATGTCGCCGTTCTTTGCCTCGCCCTCCGCCGCTTTCACGCTTCTGCCGTTGCTGACCCTTACATCAGCAACCGCCTCCACCTCCACTTCCCTCGCCTTCGCCTTCGTCTCCACCTCCGCATCTAATTCCATCTCCGTCTCCGCCTGCACCTTCACGTCCGCTTCCATCCCCACGTCCACCTTCTCCTTCTCCGCCTCCACCTCAACCTCCGCCACGTTCTCCTTCACGTCCACATTTCCCCTCTCCGTTCCATTTCCATCACCTCTCCCATCTCTATCTCTGCGTTGCCTCCGCCTTCGCCTCCGTGCCGCCTCTCTCTCACACCGCTTTCGCCGTCTCCCTCACTCATCCATGGCCACCTTAAGATACACCCGCTGCTCGAGGTCTGTTAAGGGGCTGTTCCACCATCCACCTGGAATTGACGAAATTATAAACGACGGAGCAGCCCCTGTCAAGAATTCTCACCCAGGGAGCTACCCAGCTGCTTACGAGGTGCTGAAACCCCCGGGCCGTAGAGTCTCGAAGCTAGGACCTTGAGTCCTAGCTTCGTACTTGATACTACATACCCTAACAATCGTGTTGAAATTATTTCTTATGCGCCTGTTTTCCATCGTCTACTATTGTAATACAAGACAATTGGTAGCTATTGACCAAAGTTGAATTTTTTTCCAACGCCAGTGTGAACCTACTCGCGGTCGATGGTGTCTCACCACTACTCTAGACCTTCCACTTAGAAAAGGGCGCGATGTGTAAAGGCCCATTCACAATGCAAACATAAGCATAAGCATGGCGTTAACATAAAAGTTAGGACTACGTCTACAAGTGAACTCATTCACAATGCGTTCGCATAAGCATAACACGTAAGACGTTAACTTAAGAGCTTGCAAGCTTCAAGCTTCTGTGCTATGCTTATGTCAGACATAAGGAATGAGCCAATCACAGTTCGTTAACTCAAAATCGAAGTCGAAGTCGATAGGCGAACTAGTCGTGTCGATTCGTGTGCTGCGTCTCATAGACAATAGAAACTCTTATTTTGCCTGTGTTTATGTTCGACATTGTGAATACGCCAACTCTTCGCTTGTGCTAATGACTATGTCTATGTGTTATGCTTATGTTTGTGATTGCATTGTGAATGGGCCTTAAGTAGCTCGCACGAAACATGGACGCTTGATGCCATACTTCTTCCGAAATGAAATGAAGTCTTTGTGCACGACCTTTGAAAACTGAAAATGAAACGCGATACGCGGAACGGGAATACATAGTTTTTTTGAGGCGGTACGTTTCCCGCGTGAGAGTTAAGACGTTTCCTTTTGTTTTGCGTCGCGCCCCCACGACGTCTGTGCTGTTCCCTTGATGGGCAAGACGCACTTTTGCTTTTTGTTTTTTTACTGACGAAAGTAAGGACAATGCCTTCGCAGAAAACCTAACGCTAGAGCTTTCTAAATTGGAAGACGTGGTAGATGTTGCGTTGGCTTTAGCAGTGACGTCAGTTAGTAAAAATGTATTGCTGCATAGAAGTGCTCTTACGTTCTGTTGAAATCGAATTTGATTAATGATATAAATCTGTGAATGGTACTTTACGTAAAGTAAAAGACGGTATTAGCACTTACAGTAATTGGTAATTTAGACCTTATTCTATTATATGCTTCAATAATAATTTTCTTGCAATTCTCGAAGAAAGACATTGGACTGTTTTAAGCTTGTTTCTTCAAGAAATCCAGTATAATGGAGGCCTGATTTCTTGGGATCCCATATATCTCGTAGTTTTGTACATGCCTGTCTTTAATTTATTACATTATGTTGAGCGTAATTAGATTAAATAAATTTGCGAATGTTTACATTACATCATAAGAAAATTACATTTTATTTCTCCAAGAATCACGCCGTAATGACACGCTTTAATACAGTTTTACATTGGTAAAAGTCATTTAGCACGTTTCTTGATTTCAAACGGCCATGGTGTTGCTAATAACTGCTGATACCTGACGGTATTTGTAATAGGCCTGCACCATGTGTGATTGACAAATATGAAAATAATCGATAATAAATGGTATTTATTTTTGCATACATTACCGTTACTTGAAATCGATAAGGAACCGGTCTGTACCACGACTCAATGTTGCAGTATATATCTTGGAAAGCAAAAGAATTAATTATCTCAAGCCATTTCCATTTAAAATATTGAACGACGGTTGAATGTAGATTTTTCTCATAATGTTTTCAATAGAAGATGATGGAATTTAACGCAGTACTACATTTACTTTGAATTTCTGAAGGCTCATATCATATTGGAAATGGATAAGAAGAAGAATTCAGAATATGGTATTGTTTGCAAAGACTCAAATACAAGTGAATATTGTATATGAACCACTGCAGATAAAGGTATACATTCCCCTTGCGTATACATGTATGGTTCTCCGTTGTAAGAATACATCTGAAGAAATAAGTTACTTAAGAGAAGGAAGAAACAACGTATGCCACCACTGGCAATAATTTTAGATAATTACTGCTCTGAGATTCTCTTTGTACCCCTAACCGCTGCTCTTGGCACACATATGAACATATTATATTCTAACAAGATTCATGAAGTTTCTGAAATAAACAAAATATTCTTTAAGGTTGAAACATATTAAAGGCGTTTGAGCACCATTAAAAGGAAATGGTCTTAAGTAGGGTCAAGTGGGGTAAATGTAAATTAGGGGTAAAAGTAAACACTGCTTTTTTTTTCGCCTGCAGTCGAGCAATTACTTTCTGAATGGTGTCATCGCGTTCATTTGTTCCCTACGCGGAGCAGCCATGTTCTTTGTTTACTCTCTCTAGCGCGGTAAGCGTGAATTGAGGTTATTTTCTGAACAGGTGTCTGTAGAAGTGTCACACGGATCGGCAGACTATTTGTGGTAAGTTTATATCTCGATTATTCTTATTAGTGACTGGCTTGTGATAACATAATTGGAAAATATTAAGTTTAAACTGCAATTTCTACAAACCGTAGCATGATTACGTTAATGTTTCTTATCCCATTGCAGTGTTTACTTTTACCCCAGTGTTTTGTAATTCTGGGGTAAATGTAAACATGACATTGGGGTTAACTAATAATTTTCCCCATTTTTACCCTTCGAAACGTGTTTTATTCGAGAGAAGTGCTCTCGATGTTCCTTCTTTCCGTATATTACGATTGGTTTTTATGGCACGTTTATGTAACGAGGGCACCTCCCGCGGCAGAGCTCCGAGACTTCACAGAGAACGCGGACGCAGTCTGTTCGGAATAACGACGATACCATTAAAGATGTGCCTGAAAGAAAAGAAAGGACAGGTGCTTATTTAGTGTCAGGAAGGTGAGCTTGCTTGCAGTTTACATCCTTCCTTCTTACTCACGGAAACTGTGCTGTATTTGATTACTTTATCACCTGAGATCTACAGTGTTTTAGTAAATAACGTAAGAAATGACTCAGTGAATTCATAGTAGTGAGAGAGTGGGTTAGAATGAAGTGTTTTAGTTCTACAAAAATGTAACGTTTTCCTTCTTTATATTTTTAATTAACATGTAGTTGCTGTTTGAGAGGATGTTTTTACCTGAAAGTCAAATAGAACAGAGGTAAAATGACCTAGACAAAAAAACTTACGTATTAAAGAGGAAACTGGAGAGTTAATTACGCATTCCAATGAATAGTAGAATAAAAAAAGCTGCTTAATTAACTGTTCTAGAATACTATGATGGTCTCTCGCATGCTTCGTTCATTCAGACCTTGTAATCCAAAGGCATCGGAAGGTCTCCATGCTGTAGGCGGGTGCAAGCAAGCACAAAACAGGTTAGGACAAGTCCTGGCCGGCAACCTCCTCCAGCCACCACTGGAACAGCGGCCGCGAGGGCTGTAGGGCGCTCACAAAAAGGCGGTCGGGTCGTGCGCAGCGCCGCGCAGCTGTGAGCGGGGCGGGAGAGCACGGGAGGGGCTGGGGACGGCCGCAAGGGCACGGGAAAACAGCGGGGCCGGCCGTTTCCGGAGCGGACGTCCGCGCCGTGGCGCCTTCCGAATTCCGGGTTTGCGAGGGCGGGCTGTACCGGAAGAGGTGAAGGATCCCGGTCCTACGAATACGCCTCCCCCTCTTCCCCGGCTGCGATCCACTTCCGTACTCAGTCTTCATCCCGAAGACCTGCTGCGAAGTGAGTGCTGTGTTACTTCATGTAACCTGCTCTGAAGCAATCGTCTCATGAGGATTTGTTTGCATTTCCGTAAGCGTGGATCAGCGATGTTGATCAACCGGTTCGACGAAATCGCTCGCAAAGCACACAGAATCTGTCTGTAGTCTTATGTTCGAATATGCTTCCGTCGATGCGTGCGTGGGCTTTTGTGGCGAAAATGCTGGACTGCGGTGAAGAGTAACAACAGGCAGTACGCCTGTCAGTAAGTGCGGAGATATTTCATCCATCGGTCATATAAGCTACTCATGTAGATGGTGTCATATGTGAATAGTGTGTGTCAACAGCCAGTCGAAATGTTGGAGAGGCTTGTATGTAGACGAAGCTGTAGTCACGTAGGCCGCTATCATCAGAAATTAACCACCTCTCTTTTGGTAAATCCGTTTTCTCCTATAATGCCAGGCGCCTCCGTCACCAAATACATTACTTTCGTCACCGTCGCTCCTAATATGTTAGATTCAATACCTTGTCCTTTCTCATCGATTTCGTCGATCAGATGACCACCGCCGTCCTCCTCATCTCGTTTCGTTACGTTATGGTGCACCTTGTCCTCATTCCCAGTGCCTTTATCCTCATAATTTCCTCTTCTTTATTATCCTCGCCGCGATTAACTTCTTCACTACCTCATCTCGAGCAGATCACAACATTAACCAACATCAACTCTCCCCGTCCCGTTCAGAGCTCCATCGCTTCGACCCTACAATCTGTGGGGTGGGCGCGGTCGCAGCCATCGCCGCCCCGCCCCCGCGCCAGGTGGCCCCCAGGGCTGACCCACTTGCCGTCGCCGTCGCCGTCGCGCGTTGGCGAGCCGGTTCCCGAAGCGAGCGAGCCGCGAGCTGGCTGCACCGTTGCCCTTCTCGGAAGCCCTGGGGCGCCGACGGCGTTAGCCTCACCATTCACAATGCAATCACAAACATAAGCATAACACATAGACATAGACATTAACACAAGTGAAGAGTTGGCGTATTCACAATGTCGAACATAAACATAGGCAAAATAAGAGTTTCTATTGGCTATGAGACGCAGCACACGAATCGACACGAATAGTTCGCCTATCGACTTCGATACTCGATTTTGAGTTAACGAACTGTGATTGGCTCATTCCTCATGTCTGACATAAGCATAAGCACAGAAGCTTGCAAGCTCTTAAGTTAACGTCTTACGTGTTATGCTTATGCGAACGCATTGTGAATGAGTCCACTTGTGGACGTAGTCCTAACTTTTATGTTAACGCCATGCTTATGCTTATGTTTGCATTGTGAATGGGCCTTTAGCCTCACCATTCACTCCGATGACGGCAAGAACCGTCTGCCATCACGGCACGTGAAGATTCTAGATGAATGTTGAGAGAAATTAATAGATATGGTTTTAAAGAATAGCAAAGAAGAAAATTGGATTTGACAATTCATTTAATGAACATTATCCGAAAGAAAATCATTTTTTTGGCAGAACTCAATTTTGATTTTTACATTCTCGCTGCGGAGTAGAGAGAAAGTTGTGTAATGGTGCGCGGAAAAACGGCGAATTTTCGGCAGAAAACTCTCATTACAGGGCCCTGGTATCGAAAAAGTGGATAAATCCAGTTGATAAATTTAGGGGGAAAAAGTTTTCACGTGAATTGAAAATTCGTGCTGGCCCGGAAGGGTGCAGCCACTGTGTGTAAGACTTGTTTCATATAAGGTTCAAACACACGCGGTTTTCAATTCCGCCGTGAACGTGGATGTAAAAGCCTTACCTTAGGCGCCTGCAGGTCGCGGAGTGTTGCATTAAACACTCTCTACCGTTGATGAACAGCCATGTTGATATAATAATCTCTTTATATAGTTTCGAGGAACGTACTTGAACTGAAGAAATGTCTAAAATGTAATTTAAACTTCTTTGTTTCCTGTTTGGGTTAGCAAATTGAAAATTTTAATAAAGAAGATCCAAGAATGCTTTGTCATCATAAATAAAGCTAGTGAAAACATTTGTTTAAATTTAAAATATTTCGCTTGTATCTCTTTGAATATCTGTTTTCATACATGATTGAAATGATTAGACGATGATTAGGCACGGTTGAAACATTCTCACTTTAGATAAGATAGATATACAAGAATGAACATGACGAGCAATGCTTAGATTATGCAAGCATAATCCAGCAATGCTTAGATTATGAAATCAGCGGGTATTACATAGTGTACTACTTTATTTTTGTCTCTTTTGATTTTCCTTTATCCTTTTCTCGCTCGTCTTTGTAGTCTACTTCTTTACTTGTTTTTCTTTTTTCTTTTCTTGTTTCTCCATTTGTTCCTCTTGTCCATCTGCAATTTCGTTCTCTTCCTTTGCTATTATCTCCTTTTCTTTTTCTCTCCCATTGTTCTTCCCCTTTTAAGGGGCCATCACGAGCGGCGTTCGCCTGCGAAGTAGACACACGACATCGATGTCGATGTTTTCAAAACATTGATGTTTCTACAAAAAATATAAATGTTCGGAACATCGATGTACTGAAGCTGTTTTTTTTTTTTATTGTCGATGTTTTGTGGTCGATGCATTTACGTTTTCCTTGTTTTGTTCGTGGATGAAAAAATGCCATAATTTCAATTTTGTGAAAGCTAAAATATGAAATAATAACTGTTGGTACCACTGTCTGAGTTCAACCCTATGAATTTGGTTTGTACTCCCCCCATCAAGCAGACAGTTTTTTGTGGATGTATTGTTAACATTTTTTTCTTCCGAGGGCTTTTGTCAGCTTCAGGGAATGCCAATTTTTCGACTATCCGCGCCGGTTACCCGCAATGTCCCTCATATTAAGGGAACATATATATTCATCTTTACTCTAGGCACATTTTGGTTCCTCAGTCTGTGGTCAACAGACTCACAAGGCGTTCCGGGACATCACACATACATGAAAGGCAAATGACAACCAACCACGCCCACGGCGGGACTCGAACCTGCGACCCTTGAGACCGAGGCGCTGATTCGGCGCACGCCGTGGCCCCCTCGGCCGCCCAGGCGCGGGGCGGCGCTCAGCTGCGTGCGAGCAAGGCGGAAGAGGCCGCCGGAGAGCACGCGATAGCGATAGCGATAGCGATAGCGATAGCGATAGCGATAGCGATAGCGCTTCCATTCGCTGTGTGTTCGCTGCGGCGCGGCGTTTCCCGCAAGAGCTCGTTTAATAGCGAGCGCGCGCGCTGCGGTTGGTGTGTGTTGAGCTGCGCTTCAACTGGTACTTTATAATTGAAATGATTGAAGGCGTTGTCATTGTCAACAATAGTATTTATTTTAAAAATAGCAGCTTTCGATGGCTTAGCCATCATCATCAGTTTTCTGCTGTCTGGGAGCCACAAACACGACTGAGTCGTTTTTAGTCGTTTTTGTGGCTCCCAGACAGCAGAAAACTGATGATGATGGCTAAGCTATCGAAAGCTGCTATTTTTAAAATAAATACTATTGTTGACAATGACAACGCCTTCAATCATTTCAATTATGTAAATGTCAACTACAACTCACCACTGAATCAATATCAATGGTACTTTATAAATGACGTTACTAATTTCGTTAGTTATATACCTTAACTTTTGCGCTCGTATTAGCAGGCTGATCGTATTGCTGACGTAAAATTTACGGGTGCATTTTCGACTCTGCTGAAATATTCGTGACTTTCGATTGTGCGTTATATAGCAATGGATTTTTTACGGAATTATGAAGAGTAGGATTGCCGTAAATTGACGTGGAAGTACGTGCATTTAGTAGGAATCCTAGGCTGCATTTGTATTCGAAAATCTTTTGTTCTTTGACATGTTCAATTCAGCTCACGTAGTTCACATCCCACCTGTTTTTGCATTCATTCGTACTGTTGGTTTAACGTAGAGAGTGCAGGGCTATAAACCCTTTGTGATTCTGTAATCGTATTTAAAAAAAGGAAATTCATAAAATCTTTCCATTGTTGGGTGCGGCGTGGAGAGCAGCATTTCGAGAAAAGCTGTTTGAGTAATATTCTGCCATTTCTCTAAACCGAAAGATTCCACAACCATATGATAAAATACTGTGAAATACTACTTACGACTTTAGTCGGTTGGTTTGGCAGCTCTGCATGGACATTTGAAAATAATGGATAGGAAATAACAAAAAACAAATATTTTCATTCTGAAAACGAAAGAATGTGTGTCACTGAGCTTATGTCGCTGTATATAACGGAGTTCATCGCAATTTTAAACTTGCAGGGCAATCATTATTTTCACATACCGGTACTTTATTTCTAATTTATAATATTAATTTTTACGTGGGGATTCTATGGGTGACATGTATTTCAACAGTTCTTAGATCTTGAGGAAATGATAACATATTACAACTATTCTTCCAACGAACTCCGTAACACAAAGATGTTTCAAAATAATTTATATTAATTATTTTATTTAATTGTGTTATTATATGGTTATAACACTGAATTGAATACCCAATGAATTTTAATTAGACTAAATAGTTTTGTAAACCAGAAGTTAACTCTGATATACTTGTTCGTAATACCTAGAAATTATCTTAGTTTTTCATTTCGCGAAATGTTGCATCTGAAGAAATACGCACGTGTATCATGTATTCATTATAAATGTTTAATAAATTATATTTTATTATGACTCGACAACTTTAGTAATTTTTATTCAAGAATGTGTAACTGATGGATATATTTTAATAAATTAATAAAAACTGTCTCTAAAATAAGTATTGGACATAATCTAAGTAAAAAAAAATAGTTGGTGTAGGGTAGACAGTCACTTTCAAGTAAATCAGGATTTATTTTCACTCAATTGAAGAGCGAAGGTATTCAGACCACTCCACGAATAAAAACGTCACTTAGCAAGCAAGCAACTGAATTGGTTTTCTTTGATTTACTAATTCGTGTCATAGTATTTATTGTTTCTCACTCAAAAAAGCATCCTGAAAGTTTCGGGGCATCCCTCACACACCAGCAAACATTGATTAGAAAAGAAATACGTAGAAAACTTTACAAAAACATTTAAAATTAAGAAAAGAAGAAAAAAAATTTCGTGTCAATTAAGTATGCCAAAGTGCTACTATATAATTATTGAATTAGATTTAAGCTAGAATTAAATCAGCTTTAGTTACTATTAGCTTTTTACCTCTCCCTCTCAGCTGCTTAAGCCGCAAGGCAGCAGCGTAATTTGTACATTGCAGTTTGTAAATAAATTCCCGCCTCCTCAGGGTTACTGTGGAGGGGAAACAAAGAAACATTGATCCACCAAACAGTGAACGAAGAAACGGGATCAGATTTCTCCCCATATTTCTCCTGCTGACGCCGTTAGGCGCGTTCGGCCACCGGTCGCCTGCACTTCCGGCGCGCAGGCCGACAAAGACCTCAGAGTAGGTAAAGAGCTCTGGTGAAAGGAACCGTAAAGACTCGTCACCCATCTGAGCCGCCCGCCCCATTGTAGCTGTCGCAAAGCGAAGCCCCGCCGCCGCGCATGGCGGGCGGGGACCGGAAACGTTTCTTTATTGGGGCCGGGCCTTTCTGCGAGGCCTCGGCGCCCCTATAACTCCGAATTTTGGGGGGTCGGTGAACCCGCCACTGCCGCCTCGTTTCGAAATTTCCGCCGGCGTAAAGTGTGCTTCCCCCTGGACATTGTGCGCTCGGGAGCGGAGTGTTGTCCGGTGGAGCCTCGGGGGTTCCGCAAGGTTCTGTCTTTGTGATCGTCCGCTGAATGAGGGTCGTAAATTTCTGGGAGGCCGGGTTCGAGAGCGGGTCTCGCTGTCCCAGCGAGGCGGCTCGGCGGAGGGGCAGACGGCCGAAAGAGAGGGTGGGGAGATGGGGAGAGAGACGGAGCGGGCGAGGGTCTGGCTTTTGAAATGTCGCCGGGCTCCGCGACAGCCCAGGAGCTCGGAGCAAATCAACGCAAAGGTCGGCGGGCAGGGAGGATCCGAGCGCAGAAAGTTCCCGGAGAGAGCGCCCGCCGTCTTCGTAACCAAAGAGGCGTCTGCGGCGAGGTGTGTGACAGTCTCCGCGGAAAGCGCGACAGCCTTCACGAATCCTGCGTTTTGGAATTATTACGGTTTTTACTTTCGTGTCTCTTTTTAACAATGCTTACATTTTTGATAATTTGGTTAATGAGAATTTTCTGGAGGTGCTTTACTACCTGTATGTTTTGAAAATTGCTACTCTTCCTTTCCAGATTTGTGTTTGCACGAAAAGTTTCACTAGAGAAAGCACAGAATAATAATATTAAGTAAATGGAATTTATGACTTTCTCGATTCTGACGCTTCAATTCAGATCTGTTTCTTCATTTTGTTAGAATACCGCAGCCTCTTAATATTCATATTTGCCTTGATTAGTAGAGTTATTTAAGCTTTCCATTTCAAGACAGACGTTACAATCTTTGCTATTTAAATCATTACAAGATCTTCGTGTTTGTTATAGAAACCAAGAACCCGGACGCATTATTACAAGTACGCAACGAGCGAAAACCAGCTGTGCTCTCAATGAGTGAAATCTGCGAAAGTTGCCTAATTCAAAAGGAAAAAAAATCCAGTAATCGAGGAACAATAAGACGAATAAACAATAAACAATAACAATAAAAAAAGCCAAGACCATCAATGTCTTTAAAAAATGTTTTGTCTGACTGAACAGTATTTTCTCATTTGTTTCGAAATGAAGTAATAATGTGTAGCGCCATTATAATACCCACAAGATAAAAGTTATTTCTTAGTTACATCAGTTTATATTTGCTACTCCTTTTTATACAAATCAAAATTTTAATTTAAATAATAAGTTTTGAGCGATTTAGTTTAGAGGTCGGTATCATTCCGCATTCCTTACAAAATAAACATGCCTTAGAAACTTACCATTCCTTAAAACTTACAATACCTTGAAAGCATGCCACGCCTTAAAAACTTCCCATTCCTCCAAAACTTACCATTCGTCTGAAACTTACCATTCCACCAAAAGTACAATTCTTCCAAAATTGACCAGTCCATTGAACTTACCATTCCCAATGAGGGCTTATGCCATTGGAATGAGTCAGGATGCACCTCACGGGACACGTTGCAACCCGGGCTGGGCTGCGCGGCCGCGCGGCGCCGCCTCCGCCGCCACGGCCCCGAACGGCAGATTTTTTACGGCGAGACTCTCTCGGCCGCTCGGCTTGTTTACGACGCCGGCGAGTCGAGACGGCTGTGAGAGCGAGCGGTGCGCTCGTGCGTTCAGTTTTGCACAATTCAGTTTTCTTTTCTGTCGCGGCGCCTGGACGGTCTTCTCATATTATGAGGGGATACGAGACGTGCATCGAAATGCCATTACAATGGCAATGCAATCGGCTTACTCGAGTAATACATGTAATAAATACACAATAAATAAGTGTACCAACTCAAATTTAGTTTAGTCATTTGAGGATTTACTGTCTTTCATAATTTTTATCTCGTTATCATAAATACTTTAAGATTTACCCATAGTGTTATGCATTCAACAATGTAGAGTGTATTGCGTTTAAGATCATTATAATGTTATCTCAAATTATTCGTGATTTATTTATATAGTATTATATAAAAATAAATCATAAATAATTCGAGATTACAGTATCACGTTCTTAAAGTGACACCCTCTACATTGTTGAATGCTTAACTATATGTGTAGAACTTTAGTAGGAAAGCCCCGCGCATTATTGAAAGATTGAATTACTTTCAATACGCGAAATTAAGACGAGAGCTGAATTTGCCTGAATCATTCTCTGCCTTATTAGGAAAGACCGTCAACTAAGCAAACATGTTGATTCTAACAGTTGTCCAATCCGATCTTACTTTTGATCATTGCTTCCAGTCTCCTTTTGCATCATCGATCTTTCTCCACCGTAAATTTCACTTCATCGCATTTACCACCGCGACGGTTTCTTCTTACTCTTTCTCTCCCTTCTATTCGATACCTTCTGCGCCCACCACTTTCGTCGTTGGTCCTGATTGATTATTTCGTGTCATTGCTTCCGTAAGTGTAGTACATGCTAATATCTATGAGTGTAGGGGTGTTCCTCTCGGCAAGAACGTGACAACCAGCGCCGACCTACACGTCGGCTTGCAAACGGCGCTGCTTCGGCTTCCCCCGCCGCGACCGCCCCCCCCCCCCCGCCCTGCCGGTCGTCCTCTGGGCAGGGCAGGCGACGGATGACACCCGGCGACGGCGTCCTGTCTGTCAGTCGCGGGAGGACGGACGGGAGAATCGGCGCTATTGGAGGCGCGCGCATAAACAAAACACGGTGGCGGCGCGGAGCGGCCGCTCTCCTTCCCCTCCCCTCCCCTCCCCGTCCCGCCCCGCCCCCTCCCACCCGCCAGCCGCACAAAACGCCGGGGCCGTCGCGACGCGGCGGCGCGCGCGGGCCGCCGCTCGTGACGAGAATAGAGGGCGCGTTCAGGGCCTTTGGCTTTTGCTTTCGGCCGCTTTTCTGCTGCTCCTACTTCTGGGCTCTTTTCTAATCGTCTATTCTCTCTCACTCACACTTATCGCCTTTCTTTGTTCCTTGTCTCATTTCCATCCGTCTTCTTATCCCTCTTCTGTTCTTTTCTTTCTCATTTATGATTTTTCCTTCCATTCTCTCTCCTCTTTCTGCCTGTTTCTCTGCCCTCGTCACACTTGTATCGTACATAATCAGTTAAATTACGAGTCAACCTAATTATCATTTGTGTCGGGAGATCAGTTGAGAGTGGAGCGGAGCACGTTGTTGGGAGATGGCTGGGTCCGGACCCCCCCCCCAGTCAACGCAGGTCGGCGCCGGATCTCGCCATCCAGCGGCGGAAGTTCACCGCACTCAAGCGATAAAAACATGCACTACACTTACTGGACCGATGACCTTAGCAGTTGACGCGCCCGGAAATCGCTAATCAATCAATCAAAAACTTTCACAAAATAATTTTTGCATATACACAATATGCTAGTAACCATTGTTTAAGTTTTGTACATTTATCTGTTCATTATGAAATTGTCTGCAGTGAAGAAAACAACAGAAACAAAAAAATAGAAGTGCCTACTTAGCGATTTATTTTTGATTCTATCCATCTGAAGTAAGAAATGTTAAGTAATTTGATCGCCATTGCGATAATAGTTATTGTCACAGTTACATCTAACATAAACACGATTTCTGAGGAAATAAAATGAATAAAACTGTAAATAACTCTCATAAAACTGTCAGATCGATCGAAAACGTCTAGTAAAAGGGAAAACTATGTTCTTGTTCTTCTCTTGGAACCAAATTGGTACATCACATTTCCTCTAATTCACCGCTGTTCTGATTTGCTTTCTCCTCCTTATTCCGACCCTCGAACTCCCAACTTTCTTCAGGAGCAGCCTTGTAATTACACGACAGTAGCGTGTAATTATCGGGCCGCCTTGATGCGGAGTTTTAACACGAAACGGCGCGCTCGTCTTTGTCCATCTCCCACGTTTCCAGCCCTTTCGCTCGCTCTTTTGAACGGCGCACTTCTAATCCCAAGTTTACCGACGAGCTTCGCCGTTGGTGGGCGGTCTTGAGCGGCACCGAATCCGGGCCACGAGAACTAGACGAAGTCCGCCTCTGAACGGGTCTCTAGCGGCGTTGAAAGTTTGATGAGCAATATCAGTTCGCGGCTAACGCCCCAACCCAGCGCCAGCCCGGCCGATGCATTCTCCTCTAGCGGGGTTCATACTCTTTTAATATGGACACTTTATATTCAAACCCGCCGTTGCCGTTCTCCCTATATTCCGCGCTTTATTTCGGAAGTCCCCGACCCGGATTTCTATAGCGCATTAAGGCGATGCCGTGCTCTGCCATGGTCCGTTCCGCAGCGACGTGGAGTACAAATAGACGTTCTCTTTATGAACTATGCCAGGGAGATAAGGGAGAACAATGAATTTGCTTGTGTAGGACGTCATGTTCATCATAACTATTCTGCTTTCTCTGAAATGTAGGAGTACCCAATTTGCTGAACTTGATTGTGTTAGACGCCTCAACTTAAACATCTTTACGTGAAACGAATGAAATAATATTTATATTGCTTTATTTCTGGTACATGGAAGAAGGGACGAAGAAAGATGCGTTTAAACGAGGATGAGAAACAATCTAAACCTTACCTTAAACAATCTTATACAAAACAGATTTAATTGTAACATATGAAAACCAGAATATGATTCCCTAAACAAATAATCTCATGTAAATTAGGAGTAGAAGGAAGTTGAAAGACTACCCAAAAGAGAGAGTTGTTAGCACGGAAAACTTTGATTCTTTATAGAGGGCGATGAAGAAGATCAAGACGGCAGTTTGCTTTATTTCCGTATCGATGCCGTAATGACTTTCTACAACAACGTTTAGTAGCATTGATTTCATATTTGATAATCGTATATTGAGAGATATCGAACCTCAAATGATATTCAGATTACGCTTTGAAATCCAATCCACGATTCCCAAAGATCACGATCTCGCCCAACCCGAAGTAGAAACCAAATAGCAAGCAAGTTCCTTGTGCACTATGATGAAATACACGTACAATTTTATGAGATTCGGCGTTCATAAGATTTGAATTTCTCGTCTCAACTCAACGTGTTTGTAAAGGTTGAGCAAGAATTTATTGCCGTTTGAGGTAATCTCCATGAGAGACTGAGCAGTTGCGTAAAGGGTCATCGGACTTAAAGCCGGAGCTTTCACCTTCCGGGAGATGTCTGCCGGAGTGAGTCAGACGTTGAAAGGACTCGATTCAGATCCGTAGATTGAGTTCCGTTATTTTATTATTCAACATTTCATGCTTTCTCTTATTGTATTTTCATTTTTCTACGCTATATTATTTTTCCAAATCGTCAAGCCTAATGTACTCATGGTTAAATATAGTATAAATAGTGTGTTAGAGAAATTTACTTAGTTATCATTAAAGACCGGATTTTCGTTCAGTAAACGCTCTAAAACATGCTGTAAAAACACCAAATTGTGCAAAAACTTACAATAAAAAGATCAAAATTTCTCAAACAGTGCTATGTAGCCTAAAAGCTTCAGTTAATCCACTTATCAATTTATTTTATGTTTTAATTGTGATATTTATGGTAAATGAAATATTATGATTTTAGTGTTTTTATTATAATTAAGTTTGTACATATTGTTTAAACGACCCATATTTGACATTTTAAATATTATTTGCACAGAAAATTAAATTAGCATAAAAATACTAAAAAGGAAATACAAAAATTTGAAAATGCAAATGTACCTTCAGAAATAAAAAAAAATATGTTACAGAGGAAATGTTCTTAATTGTTTTCATTATAATTCACAATTATGTAATTTCCAAATTATTTTTTGAGAAATTATTATATCTTCTATCAACTAATACATGATTCAGGCAGGAAAAACTTCGTTCCACATTTACACTTACCTGTGTGCCCAGCTTCACTCTGACGTACGTGTGCATGCAGCTAAAAGCGGTCAAAACTGCGTTTCTTCTTTCTCTCTCTCTGTCTCTGTGTCTCTCTCTCTCTCTCTCTCTCTCTCTATATATATATATATATATATATATATATATATATATATATATATATATATATATCTTAGGGCATCTGTGCAGAGAAATTCGATCAATTTGAAACCCTCTCTCTGCGTGCCAATTTCTTCGCGCTGAAACCCTGAACAGTGCGCAGGGGCTGCGGATCTAGTTCGTGGACCCAGGGCATATCCCATACCCAACCGGATTCTCTCGGAATTTTAACTGAGCAAACGGCATCAGGAAAGGTATAGACTCTCAGTTCATAGGGCAACAAAATGCATAATTGATACATATTAAACGTGTCTCTGGGGATTCACGGACCACCCGAATGCACCGCTGGGTTGTGTCATAAAAACATTTTTTCTCAAATGAAACTTATAAAAAATAAAAATTGAAACAAATTGATAACATAAAACTTATTTTACGAAATAAAACTATGAATCTTGCAAATTCGTCCAGTAAAATCCCAAAATGTGCAACATTACCTAAAACGTGCAATATCGTGCAGTACCCCCCCCCCCAAAAAAAAACGTGCAATTTCGTGCAAAATAAAACAAGTCCTAAAATAACATCCGTTTTATGATTCAAATTTCTTGTAAAAGTTTCATCCAATTTTAAGTTATCAAAGAAATGATGCAATTACACGGGAATCCTGTCTTTAGTAATCATATTATAAACCTATTTCCTTTATTTACGAGATTCGCGAGTTGCAAGGGATTTTTCAAAATATTTTAGGGTAAGTGATGAATCGTTGTGTTCGAAACAGTAAGTTCGATTTCAGCAATTTCAAATTTCGGTCATCGAAATCAACAAAATTGCTGGCAGACGTAAATTTGATTGGTTGCTAATCGTACTTTGCTATATTCTTATGAATACTCTATTCAAGTTACACTCACAGATTGTGGATGGCTTATTAATACATTACTGATTTTGTCTTTCGGAAATAAAGAAATGTACCTACATTTTGTTATTCAAATTATTATTATTATTATTATTATTATTATTATTATTATTGTTATTATTATATAATTTCAAAATAGAAAATGGGAAGATAAATACTACTAATAGTATCGGAAAACCTCCGCTTGTCATCCGCTAAGTCGATTCATCAAAATAATTAATTTATAGGCAATAATATTCATTTACATTGATTCCCGTGGTAATTTGTTTCGAGCTGACGTGTAAATGTGAGGAAACTGCGACTTCAGACGTCTTATAAAATAAAGTAATCTATTTCACTGCCAATCAGAGAGACAGAGTTGTCTCGCGCTGAGACACTTTGAATGTACCAACCCTCTGTGGCAATTTATTTTGGGCATTTGCGTGTGGCTCCCTGGTAATAACCCCTAAAGTCCCGGTGCGTTGGTGTCGGAGTAAGCAGCCGCGGAGGCGATTCCTACAGCCGGTGCCATGTAGCCCCCCCCCCCCCCCGAAAAATTAAAAATGTGAATGTTGTATCAAGAAACTATATGACTTCAACAAAAACAAAAATTACGTTTTAGCTAGAAAAAGTCATGTTTTAGAAGAAATATATTTTAGATAATACTTTTAAGTAAACTTGTTTAGTGATCAAATACTATTATTTCCACGGTGAGTTTAAAACTCAAAAAAAATTGTTGTGTTTAGTTAGTGTTTAATAAAATTACTTGTTAAATACATAAAATAAATATGAATTTCAGAGTAACTTATTTTAATGTCAGCATCATTTGATTCATTTTATAGAGTCCTACGTTATACTAATTACTATAACGAACTATTTAAGGTAAAAAATTAATTGAAAATTTTATGAATTATCAGACTACTGTACCACATCTTATAAAATTACGATAACGATTTTATCGAGTTATAATTTATTTTTAAATTTTTTAATAATTTTCTCCCTTCAGTCCCATTGTCGGGCCCCTTGACTTGCAGGGCTCTGGGCGATCGCCCGCTCTCCCCATGCCTATACTGCAATTTATTTACTACTGCCTGTGACAGAAATCAGCTGTTACGGTGCCATCCAATCGGAGGGTTGAACGCCACCACAGTGACGTCATTATAGTAACGTGCCAGCTCCCGATTGGATGACACCGTAAGAGCTGATGAATTGTCACTGACAGCAGTAAATAAATGGAAGTATAGCGCCGGCGTCGACCTGGATGGCCGAGGTGGTTAAGAGCGAGTACCGACTCAGCGCTTCGGTCCGAAGGGTCGCGGGTTCGAGTCCCGCCTTGGGCATGGCTGTTTGTCCCTTGACTTTGTACGTATGTGTTGTCGCGGAGGGCCTCGCGTTCTGCTGACCCCAGATCAGAGGAGCCCGCAAGTGTTTGTCTAGTGTATGGTCGAATATGCGTCCCATCGGGGCGTAAAGGGTAACCGGCTGTCGGCTGGATAAAAGCCCTAGATAAAAAAAAATAGCGCCGGCACTGGCTAGCAGACCTAGAGGCGTTGCCTGCAGCTCGAAAGCGCCTGGTCGCCCACTCAGTGGCAAAAAGTGACGAAGCGGGAGGCGCGTCCGCGTGTTTACGTAAGCTCGCAGCTGCAGCCTGCGCTGCGGTCCGCGCTGCGCCCGGACGGCGCTGCGCTTTCCGCGCGAGGGAGGGAAGCGCTGCGCGCCTCTTCCGGGGCGGCGTTGCGTAAGAAAACTGGCGCGTCGGAAACGGTTTTCAATCACATTTTATTTTCGAGCCTGCGCGATTCCGTTTAAGACAATGTTCGTTTAAGACTAATTTCGTTTAAGACTAGGAAGAGGAAGATTATTTAGAAGAAGTAATTTTGAAGGGTTATTGATGAAACTCTACACCGTCAACCTCATAATAATCCATTTTCTCTTCGTTCATCCGTCCATTGTGTTGCACAGTTTTCTAATTTCAGAGGACGTTATTGCTATAAATGTTTACCCATAATGTTTCGGCAAGTGACCATTTCTTTTATTTCCAAAATTTGTTTTTTTAATGACAAGTGCACTAAACCTTTTCTACTTTGAAACATTCGAATAATTGGCAATTGTTGAAAAGACTCGGTTTCAAGTCTAGAGAATATTTAATTAATTTAAAAATACACAAATTTGTCCCAACATCGCTGTGAGCGCACAGCAATTTTGGTGTATTTAAAACTAGTATTGTCAAGTGTTGTTTGGACGTTGTTAAATTCGCCGCTTCCGATGCGTGCGGCGTCCTTGCGTGCCTGCCGCGGGGCCGTGGGCAGAGCGGGAAGCGCGAGAGAGTACTATGCTCACACTTTTTCTTGATACCTGAGCCCCCTAATCCTCTCTCAGCCCGGCACAGCACGGCCCGGTAGAAAACACCAGCTCCACTCGGAACGTCACGGCTCAGTTTGTTGCAGTGCTGCCTACCTTCTTCGTTACTTGTCATTGCTATCTAGTCCAAGACACGCTATTGCCTCAGTCTAATAATTGTGCTATTACGCTCAGTTTTCCGCCGTTGGAGTTGACAGCACTGCACTGCTGTGACGTAGACAGAAACCTCCTCTCCCCGCACCCCCCGCTGTGGAGTATCAAGAAAAAGTGCGCGACTAGTACCACTCGCGACGTGGGCATCGGCGCCCGATGTGGATTACTCCGGGGCAGCCGGAGCAGACGTCGCTCTGGTCGTCGTCCTCGACATCAACAAAACCGCAACGAAATCATCGCCAGAAGAAGAAGAAGAAGAAGAAGAAGAAGAAGAAGAAGAAGAAGAAGAAGAAGAAGAAGAAGAAGAAGAAGAAGAAGAAGAAGAAGAAGAAGAAAAGTAGGAGGAGAATTAGGAAGTGCAAGACATTGCTTCATTGGGTGCAGTCCACATCATTTTTCACAAAGTATTGTAGAGGAAACGATAGTTCCTAGATCTGCTCCTTAAGAAGCTGATTGCAACCCGGAGTAGATTTCGTAATCATCCGACTCATAACATCTTTAGCTGTGAATTAGAGCAATAATAATAATAATAATAATAATAATAATAATAATAATAATAATAATAATAATAATAATAATGTTTATTGTTACTATTATTTGTATTAATAATAATAATAATAATAATAATAACGACAACAATTATGACAGAACTAGAATGGCAGTGACCCATTTCGATCTTGAAAATGGAAATGGTTTTGTTGAAGTCGAATATGAATATGATCTGTGCGATAAGACAGTAGAGGCGTCTAATCTACGAGATCATTTTGGCCTGAGCTGAGCCTGCAAAGGGCGCCCACGGTACGTAAGTTCTTGTAAACAGATTTTCATTACGTCGAACACTAATTACGGAGATGGCGGATGGATTTATCATGGTGATTCAGTCATCAGTGACATTCTATTGTTCAAAACTCGAAAATGTGATCCTGACGACAGCGACCTCACAGAGATGAAGGTGGCCAGGTGGCGATGAAAGTGCAGGTACAAGATTGAAAGGTGGAATTGGAAATGGAGAAGGAGGTGAAAAATGAAGTGAATGTGATAAAGCAAAGTGGAGGTAGAAGGTACAAGGGGGAGGTGGTAGTGCAGGTCGGAGATAGAAAAGTGGATTTGGAAGTGGAGTGGAGAGGAGAGGAGAGAGTGGACATGGAAACGGAGGATGAAGGTGGAAGTGGAGGTACAAGGTATAAGTGTGTGTTTGGAAGAGGAGAGACGGATGGGAATGGAAATTGAGGTTGATTGTGGAAGGTGGACGTGGCTGAGACGTCGGAGGCTGCGGCGGAGGCGGTGGCGCGAAAGGAACTGCATTGTTTCCCTCCTCCTCATCCGTGGCCGTGTCTGGGGACGGCGGGGCGGGGTGGGGCGGGGCGGAGGCGGGGACGACGGACCTACCCAAGTGCGCATTTGGAGCAGCGAAGTCTAACGGAATCGAGACTGAAACTGTCCTGTGCCGTGCATAGCTAATTTTTAATTATTCGGAAGCTATTTTGTTTTTCGAGGAACCGTAATTGGACACGTTTACTGCAAGCTCTGTTATTTTTTGATTCGTTACAGTGTTGTTTTAAAATACTGCCTGTAACATGCTTCTTCCGAACAGCAAATTCTTTGCATTAAAGCGAACCGCAAGTAACGGAGTGTAATTTTCAGTAGAAAACTGTATCTTCCGAGAAATATTACATATTATTCCATAATACCTTACACGTTTTAGTTTGTGTTACAGACAGTATTTCATTTTAAATTTAATCTGCACGTTCGTTCTCTAAAGGAACTTCAATTTTTCTACGAGGTAAACTTTAAAATTACAATAGAAAATGAAGGTCCTGATTGAATTTTCTATGAGGCAATAAAGATTCTGTGGCGTGGTATGTTAACGTTGGGTTTCTTCGAAGTGAGGTTGATGAAACCTCTGAGATCCATTGGATGTATTAAGCTTGAAACTACTGATATGAATGACAAATTAAAAAGAAGCATCACGCATGAAAATTTGAAATAAAATGTGCATCGAAATACACGTCATTCAAACATTGTTTGTGATAAATAATTTTTAAAATGTACTCGGAATAAAAGTGTACACATGCAAAACAAGAGTACATTGTAAACTGGAACCCTTGTATTAACAATATGAAAAATAAAATGAGACTCAAAATGAAAAATGTAAGTAAAACATTGTTTTAAACTTTACTGCTTAAGAATTAATTTAAATTATTGTTGCTATAAAGAATAATGAAGACCTACGAGGGCCTTCATTGATCCTAACATCAATCAAGGACTGGTAAGATAATTCATCACATAGACTAAATTGCATTTATACAAATATATTTTGTATTTATCATTTGAATACTAAATTTTTAAATTGCAAAAGTTGTAGTTCATTGTTTTATATTATCAGTGTGTGTTTGCTCAGGCGTAAGATACCTTGGAAGGCATAAATCCAGTTCTAGCCGTAGCTAGGGTCCGACTTTAAGATCTAGGGGATCTAGACAATAAAAAAACGGGGGTTCTTCCTTTTTAGCTATTAAACATAAAACGAAAAAAAAAATATCACGGGGACCCGCAGTCACACTTTTTGGGAGATTTCAAGAGCAAATTTGTTGTTTGTCGATAAGCGGGAATGTCGGCGCTAGAGACAAGTTACCTCCGTACACCGCGCTACCAGGTCTCTAAATGTCTGCTGTAAGCAATATTATTGTTTGTCACAAAATTATGTTTTATAATTTTAACTTATTTATAATTAATACTCCAGTCTTCGAAGTATTTCAGATTAAATAAATATACTACAAAACGCTGTAAAACTAGTAAATTAGTTAAAAATTGCTTTTCTTATTTAACGAACTAAAAACATTTTTATTTGAAAATTTATTGGGACTTCAACGGTATTATGTAACTGCCATCTAGGCCCTTCTGAGGTCGGGCCCCTAGGCATCTGCCTCGTTTGCCTTCGCGGGATTCCGCCCTTGGCCGCAGCACGAAGACCGCGCGCGGCGAGGCGCGCCTCTGCGTGTGTGTGTGTGGGAGGAGCGCGGGTCGGCGCACCGCCAGAGTGCAAAGCGCTGTGCCTTGCCGCGCCGCGCCGCCTGACCCGTTGGCGGCTGCCGCTCGCGTCTACCGTTATGTAACTCGTTCGCCCGCAGACGCCATGACCCGGTTCCGCGACGCGACGCAGAGCGACGACCAGCAACAGCCGAGACACTGAAGCGCCCCAACGACGCTCATGCGGAGCTTGAAGGCATGTGCCGGTTGGAAATGCGTTGCCACGGCATAATTCTCATAGGTTGTAATGTATCTTTGAAGAACCCTATCCACCCTCAAGCGTGGCTTGAAGACATGTGCGGGTTGGAGATGCGTCGGCACCGCATAGTTCTCATAGGTTGTTACGTATCTTTGAAGAACCCTATCCACCCTCAAGCGTGGCTTGAAGGCATGTGCGGGTTGGAGATGCGTCGGCACCGCATAGTTCTCATAGGTTGTTACGTATCTTTGAAGAACCCTATCCACCCTCAAGCGTGGCTTGAAGGCATGTGCGGGTTGGAGATGCGTCGGCACCGCATAGTTCTCATAGGTTGTTACGTATCTTTGAAGAACCCTATCCACCCTCAAGCGTGGCTTGAAGACATGTGCGGGTTGGAGATGCGTCGGCACCGCATAGTTCTCATAGGTTGTTACGTATCTTTGAAGAACCCTATCCACCCTCAAGCGTGGCTTGAAGGCATGTGCGGGTTGGAGATGCGTCGGCACCGCATAGTTCTCATAGGTTGTTACGTATCTTTGAAGAACCCTATCCACCCTCAAGCGTGGCTTGAAGGCATGTGCTGGTTGGAAATGCGTTGCCGCCGCGTAGTTCTCATAGGTTGTTACGTATTTTTGAAGAACCCTATCACCCTCAAGCATGGCTTGAAGACATGTGCGGGTTGGAGATGCGTCGGCACCGCATAGTTCTCATAGGTTGTTACGTATCTTTGAAGAACCCTATCCACCCTCAAGCGTGGCTTGAAGGCATGTGCTGGTTGGAAATGCGTGGCCACCGCACTGTTCTCACATTTTGTTACGTATATTTGAAGAGCCCTATAAATGCTTAATGAGCCTGCATCGCTCCAGTTGTAAATGTTATAGTGATCAATTCTGCAAACAATGAATCAGGTACAGCCAGCTCTACAGCTGGTAATCCCAGGCTTGAGGAGTGTAATTTGATCGTGTACGAGTCTCTTTTAAGTTCGACATCCGTAAGCGCGAATTGCCAACCTGGCTCGCGCCGCTCATCATTATATGAAGATGTCACCGCTGTTTCATGCTTCTTTTTTATGGCTTTCGAGCCGCCCTTGCTTGTTTATGCAACGAGCCCTGCGCGTCATTATGTGCAAGAACTCGCCCATAAGCTGCGAAATTTGGGTTGCAGGGATTGTGATCGCAAAACTTGCTTGTTTGTGACAGTTGTATCGCAACTTGAATTCTTTTTGTGCACAATATCCTAAGGCAACAAGAATGTAATTTATGAAACTGAACTTGTTGTTCCCAATGACTTTTAATGTGAAAACGGTTCGAATTAATTGAGAGGATGAAGAGATCTGCCTAATGGAAAAATCTCTCCAGCCCATCCCAGAAAAAACATTTCTCCACATTTTTTTAAAGAGGTAAGTATGCGCTGAGATACTGTTCAGAACAATTTTTATCTATCCTGTCCTCTCAAAAAATATATTTCAGATCATAATTTACACTGTACGGTAAAAATTAAAAAATAAACGGTTGAGTTGTTTTATAAATGATTTTTCAACGAATAGCACAAATGTATAGCATGTTATGATAAAAGCACTGTGAATGCTATATGTATATTGCGTGTTTCGCTGTGGTATTAACAAGCAATACATGGTTCATATGCGAACTGCACCTTTATTTTACATCAATAAAATAATTGCCAGTTGAATAACATCAATGAATATATGTATTACTTTAATGTTACGATGTCGTGTTTAACGCTGTCGTTAAAATTTAATCACTCGTACGTTATTTTGTATTTTTATACAGAATGAAAGCTATTTAGTTCATCGAAAATAAGAATAATCGTAAACCCTATAATCAATATGCCGACACGTAACCAATTTTATTCTCCAAAAAGTACAAAGAAATCAAATATCAGCCTACGGAGCAGTCACTTAATAAAGTAGAACTCCGAAAATTTATGATGCCTTATCTCGTGTACTCTAGTCCGCGCAAGCGAGGCAATTCCGCAAGTCACTTGAACACACTTGTTCTGTCTCATGTTCATGACGTAATTGGAAGTAAAAGCAGCCCACGTTCGCGTCTCTAGCTCGGCGATCGGATCTCGGCATCCTGAATAATAACGACGTGAATTTGCATATAACTTAAGGTCAGGAATGCCTGAGCCCTGGCTTCGCTAGCGTCCAGCGTGAGTCGGCTGTCTGAGAGCGGCCGGGCACGCGATGCCTCGCGGCGGCGGGGCAGAGAGCCCCTGGAATCTGGGGTTAATGGTTCGAGAAGCAAACGATCAGAGAGCGTGATGTGCTAGGGTTTGAGGGAATATATTTAGGTTAAAATGTAGGGTTGGTAGGCCTTCGCTCCACCGGAGTTATTATGTCAGTACAGACAGATTATATGTAGGGCACAAAATTAAAAATGATTCTCTGAGAGTCATTTCAAGATATTTGCCATTCTCAAAACTATGATTTAATTGTTTCAAATTTACACAAAAGGAACTAGAGATTTCTGATATTTTTTTTATTTCCATCAACTAGTTTTGGTTACAATGTAATTATATTAAAAGCTTTAACGGCCGACCTTATTTAATAGCACTATTCGCAGTGGCCGAGCCTTGCAAAATTAAAAAAAACGGACCAAGAAATATGTGCAGGGAGAAGGGGGCAAGGAATGTGAAGTGGAAAAAATAAAATATTAGTAGTAAAGAGTGAGAATGAAAGAACGACTAAATTTTCAGGGAACTTATAAATATTTTTAAAGCTTAAAGTGAGACTTTCAGAACATTTTGAAAAGTGTTTCATCAGTTCTTTCTGCCACGAATATTTAATGATGTAGAAAAGTATTAGTAAAATATGGTAGAAGGGATGACAAAAGATATTACTTGTTTGCCAATATCACCACTGTATCCAAAAATAACCGCATCGCCTTTGCGATGGTGTCATACAAGAATCTCAGTTCTCACATTATTTATTTGTGACGTCACCAAGATGGGTGGAGGTGAAGTGAGGTGCGACGTTTGCAATGGACGCGTGTACTCCACAGCAGCGCGCGGTGGATGACGTTGGAAGAAGGAAACTAAACATGGAACGGTGCTCGGGAAGGCCACGAAAGCGACAGGGAAAGCTGTGTACGAGAAGTCGTCGGTGAAGACGAGAAAGGTCCAGGGAGCGAAGGCGATTTATGAGGCAAGATGGAACTCAACATTCAGATGAGACAAAGGAAATGACAGTAAAGAAGGTGGTCGTACGTAGAGAAGTCGGTGATGAGAAACGTGAGTGAAGAAGATGAATTTGTAAGGTCTATGACTGACGGAAAAGTGTAGCCTCTAAAGATGTATATAAGTAAGGTTGAGAAAATGAGACAAAAAGCGAAGAATTTTTTGGGAAGAAGGTAGAGGAGATTAGGGATGAGAGAGAGAAATGCGTCGAAGAAAGCGGTGACATTAAAAATAAACTGAGTTGAGAGTAACGGTAGTGAACGGCAAGGGGAAGCAAGAAAGGCAGAAAGGAGAGATTGGGAAGGAAAAATGACAGAAATGATTGGGACGGAAAGAAGAGATTGGGAGGCAAGAAAGGTAGGATTGAAAGAAATGAAGGATGAGATGAAGGAAGCGAAGGATGAAATGAGAAGGCGGCAGTGGTATGAGGAGAGCGCCGTTGGAAGCACGATGAAAAGCTCCAGATATGCACAAGTAGGAGTTAGCGATGAAAAAGAATAGGCGAAACCCTATGAATGCGACAGGGAGGGCTGAATCGACATCTGCAGCCACAAGGAGGGCTGAGGCGAGAGGAAAAAGAGCGCTGAGATGGAGAGAGAGAGAGAGAGAGAGAGAGAGAGAGAGAGAGAGAGAGAGAGAGAGAGAGCGGCGGCGGGGTGGGGAGCTGAGGCGGCAGGGGGAGAGAGAAGGCTGAGATGACAGAGAGAGAGAGAGAGAGACAGAGAGAGAGAGAGCTGCGAGCGAGCGGAGTGGGAGAGAGCTGACAGGCAGACGGCAGGAGAGAGAAGGCTGACAGAGATGACAGAGAGAGAGGGGGGACTGAGGCGAGCGAAGAGAGAGAGACAGAGAGAGAGGGGGGACTGAGGCGACGAAGAAAGAGACCTGGGGCGAGGTGACGGAGAGAGAGAGAGGGAGAAAGAGAGGGCTGATGCGACTGCGAATGCGCAGACAGCGGAGGAAACGAAGTGGGAGCGGACAGTCGCGGGCACCCGCCAGCGAGGGGGCGTGGCCGAGGCCGCGCCGGGTGCCTGGGAATGCTAACGGCCCTCCTCCACGCGTGCCTGGCGCCTGGTGAGGCGCGCGGGCGACGCACCAGCAAGGCCTCCCCGGCCGCCGCCTTACGACAGCGACTGCAATGAGAGAGCCATTGCCCGTGCACTTCAGCGAATGGACACTAGTGGTTGAGTGTGTGGTGGTCGTTGATGTCTTGTTTGGAGAATACCTGTATAAGTCCTCGAAATAAGAGTTCGTAAATTTCAATGTCTAAGTCGAATTTGGAAAATTATGAAAAGTGTAATAATTAGATCAACTTTAAATTGAAATCATTGTGTTTAATTACAAGTGTTGTGGAGTATAATCTATTTATATTATTTTTCTATTTAAAATATAATGTAAAATTCTTGTGAGGAAGTGAAATAAAAATTAAAAATTAGAAGTGATTACAAGATACACTGGAATTTCTCTTATCCTATCAAAACTTAAATAAGTGTAAGAATGATAAAATTGTACAGCAGCTCAAAGTCTTCCAAGATGTGTGTATTAAATATTTTGCACAATTAATATTAAAAATTCGGACCAGAAGAGGTTTCTGGGTGCAGAAATTCTAACGCTCCGAATATTCATCTTGTCAAAACAAGCACGTCTTCGCCTCGCACTGCATTGTGTGCTTCAGGAACGTCCTCGCAACGCCGAACGAAACCGATCTACCGGAAACGTAATCGTGACTTTTCCTCCTGATTGCATACTGCGAGCCCTTTTTCGCCTAGCCCCCCTCCACCGAGGCACAGCTGAGCAGGAGCCGCGCGGCGTGATCTGCGTCAAGGCAAAAATTACTCCCTCTCGACAGATGGGCTGGCGAGGATGTTGCCCCCTCGCCTCCCTCCAATTCTTACCCCAACATTCTGCCCTTAGAGAGCCAGCATCTTGTCAGCTTGCGTTAGCTTTGTGAGTTCTACACTTGTGGCATCTCCTCTCATTTGTCACGTTATTCCTTCCATTTCCTTTCGATTCACCTTCTGTCTTTTTTTGCTTTTTTGCTTTTTCATTTTTGTTACTTTTTATTTCCCCTGTTTCCCCTTTGTATTCGTTAGGAAATTTATTTTTGAAGAAATCAATCCCATCCGGTGTATATTTGGAACATACAGTTCCTCTGGTGGCCTAGCAGTTCTATTATGTGAATAGTGGAGTACTTGCAAATAGTGTGTTACTTCACATTCTTTTAGAAGTACGTATGAGTGTCTTTGTAAATTAATATTTTTAAATTCGTCAATAATTACAATTAATTGAATGGAGAACGTTTCGTCTTCAATTCTAAACCTAATACGTGGTATTTAAAAGTATTCGATTCTAAAGAAATTCTCAAGAAAGATCTAGTATTGCCTTGATAGAAAAATAATAAGATGAGGGTCTTGCCACAGTTCTTCTTTTCACCATCCATGTGAGCAGCGTCGTATTAGAGACACATTAATGTATTTTATTCCTCGCTGAAAATTATACTTGTGTATCTCCTGAAAAGAACATTGGAAGCCAAAATTAAAGTGATTTGGTGTCGTGATTCTTGTAGTAATAACACCTTAATGAATAATGGTTGGGGGATATGAACCTGTAAGAATTCGACATTGCGTCTCCGTCATATTTAGTGGGTGAATCCACCCAAGCCGTGCTTGGTACCTGCACCAGCTCCTTTGGCTTCCTGAAATCAAACGGTTCCCAAAAATGTTTGAGAGGGCGAGAGACTTCATTGGTTCTTGTGGAGGTAGAGAATTTTCTCTCGGTTGGTGCGTCGGGTACAAAACGTTGATCAATTTCTTCAACACCTATTGTTCGTAGACCTTTTTGTTGGAAACGCTACAATGTTCTATCAATGAAGTTGGCTTGTTGAAGGTTTCTGGCCAGCTAGTCCGCAAGACGTTAAAAGTTTGACATAGCAATGCTTAGGACAACAGAGTTGTGAAGGAGGAAATAACATCGGTGGAAGAGTTGGTAGTAATTGCAATCAGAAAGCGTTAATTGAGGCAAGAACTTGAGATGAGGAAAGTATATTCTCAAGTATTAGAGTGGCCTCAATTGAGGTGGAAATGGAGACTTTAGTGGCGCTGGTATTACACAGGGAATGTGAATGGCAATAGCGTTTGAAAGACTGGGTTGAGAACGAAAGCATAGCGTTGGCGGAGCCGAAGTTAGATATGACAATGGTATTACAGAGTTGTATCTAAGGTGGATATGATGACGACGAGTGCAGAATTTAGTCTTCTAATTTCTTAACCAATTCTAAGATAACTTCTTTCGATTTTCATGTTGTGTACTTTTTATCATTGGATATACATATAGATTAGTAGGTTCAGCTTCATTTGAAACGGGATGAAATCTCTTTGTGTCACAACGCAAAAGTACTTGATAATAAAAAGCAAATACTAAATTCAGATTAAAAATCAGAATGATTAAAATGCTTGATAAATACTGCACGAAGTACATTTGTTTCGAAACGAGATAAAACACATTACTCTCCTCAAAACCAGCAAAATAACATGGCGTTGTTGCAAAACCAGATAAATCCAATAGATTTTTTTTCTTTTTATGTAACATAAATTGGGGCTAGACTTACGTCGATCTCGAATCAATTTGTAAAACTCATAAAGCAACGTTGTATCTGCTTTTGAAACTCAATTGAACTAGTACTACGAGCACAAGAGGAGTTGAATTGAATTGAATTTGCCTTATTTTACGTGGCGAGACACAGGCCATGAGGCCTGCTCTTCCGTCTGACCACGCAAATTTCGTAACACTCCTTTCACCAATCATGGGATAAAGAAGGTATTACTTGGGCGACGAAACAGGCGATTTGAATTTAGCTCAGAGGCATCATTTAGGCTTGAGGATCTTTTACATGCAGTAAATTTACTAACATGGGACATCCGGCTTTACTTCCTCTCCGAAGGAAGGCGTACGAAGAATTTTTTCGCCCTTAAAAATCCACGGCTTCGATCGGGTTTAAACCCGCGAACTTGGGTATAGCAGTCCGATACGCTAACCGCTATACCATCGCCGCCGCCGAGTTGGTTGGCGGGCGGCGACAGGCCGGCGGCGGAGCAGCGACCGGCAGGGACAACGGCGACGTCTGGGACGAGAACGACGGAACAACGGCGACGACGGCATCGACAGCGGCGATGGCAAGGACGTTGGGGACCCGCGTGTGCTTTGAGAACGGGGACCGGTAGCTGTAGCTCAGTGCATCAACTGATGTCACTGCGCCTCTAACCGGGAGGTGCTAGGTTCGACGGCAGGATTTTCGACACCAGCTTTTCAGCTAGGTCGAATTCAGCTGCTGTCTGGAGGAGAATTCTAGCGGCCGGCTGCTCTGATCGGTAGTTTTCCGTGGTTTCTCCGATCAACCCCAGGCGAATGCCGGAGCAGTACCCTACCAAACGGGCCACGGACTGCGCGCGATCTGTCCTTCCTCTTCCTTGTCCTATCCTCTCCCCTTACACACACACTTACACTAACATGCACTACACTACCACATATTTCGGGAGACCGGTCGGGAGCTTAGAGCTTGTCCCGGCTGGGGCGGTGCCCCGCTGGTGGGAGAGTCCAGGTTAGGGGGAAGCCTCACTAGCCGACGGTAGGTCGGCGCCGGATCTCGCCATCCAGCGGGGGAAGATCACCGCCATCTCCCGAGAAAAAACATGCACTACACTAACGGGACTAATGACCGAAGTAGTTGACGCGCCCGGAAACATCAATCAATCAATTGAGAACGGGCCATCTGCGCGCGCGCCGTGGGAGGCGTAGCGCAATGGCGGCCGCGGGCGTCGCAGTCCAGGGAGAAGCTTGCGCGCGCTGGAGGGGCTGTTTGTAAATAGGCGTCGGGAGCGCAGGCGTTCTTCCGCGCGTCATGTGCTCAAGCGAAGCGTAGGCGTGGCGCGGCGTGCAAACACGCGTGTTCTGGAGGCATGTGCGCTGTTGATGAGAAGTGTTTTCACAAGATCGGTGCAGATATGAACCAGAAACAACGTGCTAACGTTCTTTGATGGAAATATCTAATGAAGCTCATTGTTTTTTTGTTTTTTTTCCTAGGGCTTTTATCCAGCCGACAGCCGGTTGCCCTTAACGTCCCGAAGGGACGCATATTCGACCATACACTAGACAAACACTTGCGGGCTCCTCTGATCTGGGGTCAGCAGAACGCGAGGCCCTCCGCGACAACACACACACAAATTCAAGGGACAAACAGCCATGCCCAAGGCGGGACTCGAACCCGCGACCCTTCGGACCGAAGCGCTGAGTCGGTACTCGCTCTTAGCCACCTCGGCCATCCAGGTCGGCATGAAGCTCATTGTTAATATAAACTTTCGACCATGTAGACCGGCTTAACTGGCACAGATCAGTTGATGTCACTGCAGTGCCTCTGATCGGAAGATTAGGGTTCGAGTCCCCAAGGTGGCACGATTTTTGATACTGGCCAGGTCGAATTCGGCCGCTGTCTAGAGGAGAATTTTACCTGCCGGCTGCTCTGATCGGTAGTTTTCCGTGTTTTCTCCGATCAACACTAGGTGAATGCGGAAGCAGTATCCTAAGAAACGAATCACGAACTGCGCTCCATTCTACCGTCTTCTTCCCATCCTCATACCTCACTTACACACACACATTTACATGCACTACGCTACCACACATGTTTGGTGAACACTACCACTCATGTTTGGTCAGGAATTATGAACTTGTCCCGGCTGGGGCGGTGCCCCGCTGTTCGGATGTATCAGGTTGGGGAAAATCCTGCAAGCCGACATGTCTATCGGCGTCAGATCTCACATTTTAGCGGGGGATCTCACTGCCTTCCAGTCCGCGCCGGATCTCACCACCACCTCCCGTTATTAAAACATGCATTGCACATACGAGACTAATGATCATATCAGTTGACGCACCCAGAAACACGAAATAATATATCAATAAATCAATAAACGACCATTTATATTGTTCATTACTGGAGATATTTTATCATATAATTGGTACAAATTGCTGAATTGACACGTAAATCAAGTACTTGCAAGTAATTTTATATATTTATTTATAAACCTTGAGCAGTCTAACATTCCTTTTTATTATTTTTAACCTAAACGAGACTTGTTGGTTTCATTCATAATGATGGCGAGGAAATGAACTAGCGATACAATGTACTCTAAATTCAATAGCCTGTGAAAACAGCAGAAAGAGTTAGTGAACATTTCATTTAATTTCGCACGTATTTGGGGTGTTTTTACAGTGCCATATTTGAGTGACGAGTAACTCGCGTCGTGCACGTTGGTTGAGGGTGCGTGTCTACTGAATCCCGCCCTTTCCCATTTATTTCCGGAGCCTCTAGTAAAATTGAATCTGCTAGGACGGGAGAGATCGCGTTGGAAGCGCGTTTCAATCCTTTGACGCCCAACTACAATGGAGCGGGCGCTCGTGCGCTCGGAATACGCCCGTTAACGCCAAGTGAATGGCGCTGTCCAACTAGTTAATTAAAACGGGAGCGCGAAATAGCAGCCCGACGCCTACAGTGATTCGCGCGTATGTCGACACCTTCATTCAAACCCTTTTATAGACTCCCTACACATTGAAGTCTGTTGCAGTGTGTACTTCACCCGGTATCGCACGACCAAGATTCGAGTGACCTAGAACGAGAACAAATGTAAACTGCAGATGCTGCTAAATTTGTGGTGTTGATTGTGATATAAAAAATGCGAAACATACGAGTATTTACTCTGAATCCAAAAGCGGTACCTCTAAGTTTTTTATCATTGACGTTCCATTTCAAATTTGTTATCATTAACGTTCCTGAAGTGGTCATCTGCGGATGACACACTTGACGTTAACACATTGACATTTTCCTCTCTTGTCATGACGATGCTTACATATGATATACAAGGAGAAAGATGAATAAGGATTTCCTGCATTATCTCGGTCAACAGAGCCTGCAATGGTTACGTCTGCCTGGTAAATATGTTAAATTTTTATCTTGATTCCGCTCTCAAAAAAATTACAAAGGATTATTTATGTCCTTTCAAACCAAAACTTCTATGCGTTATTGTGTCAAATGCAAACGCTCGAATGATCTTGTCCTGGTCATATCTTCTCTGGGGGAAATACATTAGGAATACGTTTTGAATGCAATAAAATCTTTGCAGACATGTGGTTCTGACGTTCAAGAATTCGCGTTAATTTCAATTTGGATCGCACGATCGAGACGAGCAAATAGTGTATTGAATTTCATCGCTTAAATTTCGTGTTCCAACTTGCGAGAATTGTATTTGCATTGCTTTACAGGTGCGAGAAATGGTTCGATTGTGCTCGCTGTGAAGTGCCCTCAGATCTTGGTCGAGTACTACCTACTTCCACGTAGCACTGGGCCCGGTGTATGATTTCATCCCACTTATCGGTGTTGAATTCCAGATGGAAATCGCTTTACCTTTGTTAATCCGCACCGCGGTAATTACAGTTATTACACTTGCCATTAGATTCTCAGTCGTGGACGTCGTTTCCAGTGAGGATTACAACCGGCGCTGTCGTTTATGGAGCAAGTTTGCGCATAAACGACATTCTCATTGAAATTCGACGCCCTTAGCACGTCGCAGTTAATACTCCACGCATTTGACAGGAGAGAATCGTAACATACAGATCAGTGTGAAAATAAACCCTGAGCTTATTGTTGAATTTAGTTATTGGAAGTTACTAACCTAATCTCTCCATCACCAAATGTTAAGTTTCGCAATGTTATTGATGTTTTCACGTTGAATCACTATAAAAATATCTTCAAGTTGAAACATTTTGCTTTAATTGAATAGTTCAGATGCGATTTTTTGTTCGTCTTATTTTTTTTAGTTTTAGGCTGAAAGTAGTAGTAGTAGTAGTAATAATAGTAATAATAATAATAATAATAATAATAATAATAATAATAATAATAATAATAATAATAATAATAATAATAAATTTATTCATTTTTACGTAAATTAACAAATCCAGCAGATGCACACGAATAAGCAAATGTATGTGCATGACTGCAGTTTAAGCAATCTAAAAGCAATATAAAAAGATGTCCGTTTGCAGGATACATTTAAAACTGAGACTGATGTAGTTGATATTGTGGCATTGAATTGCACTAAGGTATGTAAGAGAAAGCATATTGTGAAGATCGAATTACTCAATTCCTCTTTTCAAGTTTGAAAGAGAAACGCATTCAGCAGTGAACTCAAAATGTAATGAGTGCCTGTCCAGACAAAAATATGACCTTTAGTGGGAATCGTGACCGACGAGATTACAGCAGAGAATACGTCGAAAGCTACACGTTTTCAGAAGAGTTTTTCAGGCTGTCTCCGAAACCAAATTATCACGGAGGCGTCAGCCCAAATAGCCAACGTACGAGCAGCCCTGACCCCAATTTTCATAAATATGTCGAAGAAAGTGGAATGCATCCTTGATCCGTAATTCAGCACCAGGCTTTTGTCTCATCTTCAACAACCTTTAGAGAGTTATTTCTCAATTGTTTCAGAATGCTAAGTAGATCGCTAAGAAATTCTGAGCAATGATTGTCGAATGGTGCTTCGGGTGTCATTTTCGATAATAATATATATTTTTAAGGAAAAAATATTTAGGATGGAATTTTATTTATAAATAAATTAAATAGAACAACCTGTTTCACCTACAATATCAATAACTACTGCATTTAAGAACGTAAAATGAGTACGAGGACGTGAAAACTCAATAGCGATCTTCCAGAGATATCTTGAACACAATGGAACTGATTGGTTGACAACATTCAAAATGTCCTTATTGCTATTTGCTTTCTAAGATGTTTTGCAGTTGATAGACGACAGAGTTTGGAAATAATTTTTTTCTTTGTTTATGGTTTTAGATTTGACCTTTGACACTTCCTAAGAAGTTCTTCAAAAAAAAATCTCTAAATACCGAGACACGTACAGTGTTCATGTCTCTGAAGGTAGTGCAAAGAAAGGCATTCCGGAACCAAACCAAGCTCAGACCGTGGTTGGACCTACGACCCTACTGACGGAAGAGACACAACGCAACCCTCACAAACTAAAGAGAACACATCTTGAAACATGAACTTGTTGGTAGGAGCTTCCGACAAACGCGGAACGTGTTCTCTCGCCACGGTCCGCGTAGCGTGTGAAGGGCGGGCTCCCGAAAACGCGCGGCGCGGGCAGGTCGATTCGTAACGGGCTGCGCCGCGAAGCAGTTATTTCTCGGAGCGTTCCTGCTTCACGGCTGCGCGGCGGCGGTCGCGTAAGCGCGGGCGTCTCCGGAGTGAAACCTGTCGCGGCGCCGCGCCGCGCCGCGCCGCACCGCGCTTGCCTCGTTCCGGTCAGCGCGCAGCCGTCTTTGCGTTTGCGACGTCTGCCTCCGTCCCACCCCCGCCCCCTTCAGGTTCTGCCCCGGCTCCCGCCCCTGTCCCCTCTGCCTCCCTCCACCACACTCTTCCCCGCCCCCTCCCACCTCACCACCGCCTCCACCGCTGTTCCTTTTGCGTCTGGCTGCAGCTCTCTCGGCGCCACATTGCACGTGGCTGTTTGCTGCCGTTTCAGTCCGTGACTTCTCCGCTTTTCTCATCGTCTCTGCTTCCGCCGCGTTGACCTTTGTTATGACTCTCTGTACTTCAGCCATTTCTACCAAACACAATGGTTGAGGTAAATGATACTGATAGGGGATGATAATATGAATTGAATTATGTTGAAATTGTGGGGTGAGACAGTGTAGACAGGAGAAACCCGGGAAAATATGCGGCGAACTCGCTTTGGAATTCCACATGGACCGCGCTGGAGTGAACCCCTGCAGCCACATATGAAAAGCGAGTGCACTTAACTACCATGTCATTGCCACCTTTCCCTTCTCTGTCTTACTTGCCGCAACATTTGATGTCACAACCACTGCCACAGCTATCATCCCCGTAAAGACTAGGCACAGAAATCGGTGCGCGTTAGGTGTGTTAGCGTCAGTGGTTTGTAGAACAAGTAATTTTATAAATCTGCCCTTTGTTTTTCGATCATTTGAATACGCAATGAAACTTCTATTTGTAAGTTGCAGGGAATTTCAGGAGTTTTGTACTTTTTGCTCTATATGTAATTTTCCGCACAAAGGCCGTAGAAATTGATATTTCGCGTAGGTAGTCGAGTTCTAGTATCACGAATTGTCCCGATATATCATATTATTTGTAACGTTTAATTTTACTGGTAACAATTTAGAAATCCGGGTATATATTTTCCTATTTTCACATTATCTGAAAATTCACGAAAGCCAATACTTTGAAATTACACAGAACGATTTCGGCTCATTTAAATATTCCCGAGAGTTTTATTGGAGGAATGTTATCATTCGGCGGCGGCGATGGTGTTCGGTGCTATACGTTCAAGCCGTGGATTTTTAAGGGCGAAAAAATCCTTCGTACGCCTTCCTTCGGAGGGGAAGTAAAGCCGGCTGTGTTAGTAGATTTACTGCATGTAAAAGATCCTCAAGCCTAAATGATGCCTCTGAGCTGATTAATACCTTCTTTCTCTTCTTGAAAGGAGTGTAACGAAATTTGCGTGGTCATACGGAAGAGCAGGCCTCATGGCCTGAGTCTCGCCACGTAAAATAAAGCCAATTCAATTCTGTTCTGCCCAATCATTTGTGTGATTCCTGCGCTCACGCGTCTCCGCGAGGCGGTTCTTGCCCTTCAGCCGCCTGTGGCTCCTCGCTCCGCGTCCTCGGTTGGCATCGGCCGCATCTCTCGCCCGCGGCGCCGCTCCGGCCTCTCGGGTGAACCTGATGGCGGCGGGCGCGGCGAGGCCCGGCGAGCGATCCCTGCGGAGCCCCGCCCGCCCAACAGGCACCGGGCTGGCCGCCTCCCGACCCTCCTCACATCGCCCCACCCTTCTCCGGCTCCGAGCCCCGCTGCACCGCCTGCCCCATGCAGCGTCACCCCGGCTTGCGTCGCCCCACCCCGTCCCGCCCTGCAACCTGTCAACCCGAAACTCTCCTTTTCGTAACTCCCGTTTCTCGCCTTCTGACCAACACCTCCCTTCCCGTACTTCCCCCTGCCGTACCTCTCGTTCTTCCCCGTCCTATATCTCCCTGTACCTCTCCGTCCCGTAACCTCCTGTACCGTTCCCTCCCATTTCGTACCTCCCCGTCCCAACACGTTCCGTTCCGTAGCTCGCCGACCCATATCTTCTCGTTCCGAATCCCCTCGATCCATGCCTGTCCGTTTCGTTCTTTCCCGTCCCACTTGTCCTCCCTTCACACTTCTCTGGCGCACCCCTCCTCTCACCGTCTAGTCCCCAACGTCCCCACACTTCACCTACGCGCCCCACATTTTTCTACGGCCTCGCCCAGCATCTCTCGATGCCTTCCTTCTTCGCACGCCTCCTCGTTCTCCTATCTCGTCTTCACCCGTTCTTGCACGCCCTAACAACCATCCGATCGCGCACTGCTCCGCTCCGCCCCTTCCCGCCCCACCCCGCCACGCTCTGCCCAACCGCCCTGGCGCCCCCCCACCCGCTCGCAGCACGATGCTGCTGCGGCCGGCCGGGCGGTTTTTTGTCGATCTGCGCCTCCGCGCCGGGGCGCGTTTGAATATGTATGTGGCGGCGGCGATGGAGGCGGCCGCGGCTTTTGTGCGGCGGGTCAGAAACACTAGCGGCAGCGGCGCGCAGTCCGTCTGTAAACAGCGGCTATGGCGGCGGCGAGGAGGAGAAGACCGGCCGCTGCTCCCCGGCCCCCTCCCCGCCCCGCCCCGCTCCGCTCGGTCGCCCCGGGGGGAAGGCGGCAAAGGGGCAGCGGCGGCGCGTCGGGGGAGATGCGCCGCGCCAGATAGGCCCGTGAGAAAGTCAAGCAGCTCCGGAGCGAGTTCGGCCAAGGGCTTGGGCGTGGGCGTGGCCGCGTTACCTGCGTCCTCCTCTGCATTCCTTCGCCTCCGCCGCTGGACCCCCTGGGAGGGACACAGCCCCTTTGTCTGCGCCCCCCCCCCTTGGCCCAGGCTGCTGACGCGCGCCGGACGGGGCATTCAGACGTCGGTCGTTAGGAAATAAGTAAATATTTTTGGAGTTTTTTTGTTAGATTTGTGGGTCGGAACGCACGCAACAATCACATAATGAGTCTGATTTCCATTCTTTAGGATTTCTAGAGTTATATCATTTCAGATGGAATGGACTGCTGTTGATGCGATATCAGTGTTATAAATCTGTATATACATATCTCTCTATCGGCCTTTTATCGTCACAGGATGTTGCCTCATCATTTTGAATACCTGAAGTAGAAATGTGTATTCATTAATGTCAGAATGTCTCTCCTTGGTATACATATAATCCATAAACGTTTTCAGCCTTGGGCAACTATTTCAGAAATTCTTGTAATTTACTTTATATGATTCACTTTCAAACTTATGTAAATTACTTACGCCAAACACACATTTTAATGTTTGAAGCGGGAAGGACACGTTTGTATTACATGCAGCGCATTTTATACCGCGAACCGCCTTCGTGCGGCCTTCCATCGCGATAAACACGACATCGATTATTCATTGCTCTCACGCACCAAATAGTTATCTCGGCCGTAAGAGGCGCCGCCTGGGCGCGGATGGGCGTTCGCGATCATGCCCCACAGATTATCCGACGCCGGGGCCAATCCAGGCACCTTGTTGCTCCGAGGCGCGGCTGGCCCAAGCACCCATTGTCAGCCGGGAACCACGCGTTGTTTTTCGATGCTTGACAAGGCCCCCTTCAAACTTCGCTCGTTATCGGCGTGGCCACGGCCGTCTGCGACAATTAAAGCTCGCCGCCATAATGAGCGAGCGCCGGAAACTCGGACTGGCGGATGGAAGGACATGAGGGCGGCTGGGTCCTGAACTTGGGAAAACGACGGGGTGGCCCGAGAAGAGACGAGTATCTCTGAGGGAAAATGTTATTCGGACGAGTAATAATAAGAGAATTTGGTTGTCGATCATTTTTGTAGTTGGAATAATTGAAGAATCTGTGATAAAAACATGTATGAGATAAACAAATATTGCACTATTTCTCTGTGAGATTGTGCATTAATTTTATTTGCTAGAAAATAGATTAATTCAATTTTAACTGATATAACTAATTAACTCTAGCTATGTTTCATTAAAATTGAGTTTATTAACAATTCTGTTTTTTTTGTGGACTCTTCCGCAGCATTCACTGCAAAAAATGTGTTAGAGTGCATATTTCCAATAGCTTTCTGAGTCTTAAATGTAAACAGCTGTGAAAGTAATGGTAGTTCAGTCACCATAGTCGCCATTAACCTTCCAACTACCAAGCGTTCAATTTTTTTGTGATACAACATTATTTACCAATCCACTGATCATAAATGAACACTCCGTTAATTTTCAATTGCGTGCTTTTATATGTAATCATATACTTACCAAGACAGACGTAGAAAAATTATTGTCATCGAAACTCGAAACTGGCCGTAATGAACTCAGGCTAATCGGTTTACTAACCGTAAACTGACTTGAGTGCCGACCTGGATGGCCGAGGTGGCTAAGAGCGAGTACCGACTCAGCGCTTCGGTCCGAAGGGTCGCGGGTTCGAGTCCCGCCTTGGGCATGGCTGTTTGTCCCTTGACTTTGTGTGTGTGTTGTCGCGGAGGGCCTCGAGTTCTGTTGACCCCAGATCAGAGGAGCCCGCAAGTGTTTGTCTAGTGTATGGTCGAATATGCGTTCCTTCGGGACGTAAAGGGCAACCGGCTGTCGGCTGGATAAAAGCCCTAAGGAAAAAAAAACTTGAGTGAGCAGATTCTTAAAATTAAAGGGGCTCGACGTACTCTGCGGTCGGCGAGTTGCGAGTGACTGCTCGCCCAATGCCGAGTAGCCGAGACGCATGGCAAAAGTTCACTTCCTTTGATGATCCCAAAAGACCCAACAAGCTTGTGCAGTGCACCGCGTGTATGTTAGGCGCTCAGCAAATTGCAAGCAACACATCCACACTACCAGACATTCGGTAGGCGGTCGCCCGATACTTGCCGAATGTGTAGAGTTAGGGTTGCCAACAATGTTCATGACAAAGGAAGGACACTCGATAAGAAAAACGCAAAACACATCAATGCATTTTTTAGAGTATTTAATTTAGACTAACATCAGATGTATTTATTTCTTCTCTCCATTTGCGATTCAAGTGAAAAAATTCATTCACAACATCACAAAATGTAGATGAAAATGGTCTTAGCGTCTCTTTTTTATTTCAGTCGCTAGACAGACATACTATGCATGCGTGTGTCAGCGTTCAGGAAAAAGATTTTCATGTTTTCTATTCTAAATTAAACAATCAACGATACGACTTAGAAGTTGGTCACGTGATAAAATAAATGATAACAAATGGTAAACATGTACTAAATGGACATTTAAAATAAGGGGGACGAGATGACAATTGACATCAATAGAGGACTGTCCTCCCAAATAAAGGACTGTTGGCCATCCTAGTGTAGAGCCACCACTTTTACACTATCCCTCCCTTCCAGCCCGCTAACGTCTCGTAGAAACGTAAAACCATCCAGTCCTCGCCGACTACGAGAAAGCAGACGAGTCACACGTAAATGTGTGATGGACGGGCGCGTCTTGTACTGCTGTCAGCAGCGAGGAGAGCGTCGCGTAGGGACGGCAGAGCTGCGTCATCCGCCGTGGTTTCCGCCGGAGGGGAATCTGCGAATCCGCTGACGTAGCGTCGCCGCCGCACGCGGGGAGGTCGGGCGTCAGGGTGGAGACGTCGGGGTGGAGACGACGGAAGTGGCAGTGGCTGTGAACTTAGCGGGGTTTCAGAGATGGTGTGAATGTGAGGAGTGCGTGAGCGACAAGGACGGTAACGGTCATAAAGTCAAGGTAAGGACGAGGGCTGAGATTGATGTTGAAACCGGAAGCCGCAGTTTCCACTGGGAAGGACAGGGACGCGGACTGTGTGGATTCCTGGGGCACTGTTAGGGGGGGGGTATTGATGCGAGTGAAAGCATTTAGTATGCCACGGCGCACCGTCTTATAAAATATTATTGTAACAATATAGCTAACAAATGCATATTAGTGACAACCCAAGTAATTTCAGTTCACCTCTTTTGCTTGACCCCTAAAATGAACATTTCAGCATCATTTTAGCCCGTTATATCTGGCATGCTTGTGGAGAACGGGGGCTCGCCCAAACATTTAATCGGTTTTCTAACCAAATAAATACTTGTTTCATTTCCGTTTGGGTACGAAAAGTTAAACTACAAACCTTCGAGACGTTAATAATATAAAGATAAAGATTGAACGTCTTCTGTGTGTGAAGATAGTAAATAGAAAAGGTAAGTCGAAGAAGGAATAACATCTCCGCTTTATGTAAGGGTGCTTAAAACTCCAGCATTTAGGTAATAATTAGGCTTTTGAATGCCGTACCATTGACAGATTGCGGTGGCAATAGTGATGGTGCTGAGAGAAATGCGACGGACGCGCACGGCAGACACGTCGGAGGCGGGTTCAGTGGAATAACGGTTACCGTATCGAACTGCTGTACCCAAGTTCGCGGGATCAAACCCTATCGAAGCCGTGGGTGTCTCTTAAGCGCGAAAAAATCTACGCCTTCCTTCCGAGAGGAAATAAAGCCGGCTGTCCCATGTTGTAGATTTACTGCCTGTCAACGATCTTCAAGCCTAAAAGAACGCTTCTGAGCAAAATTCAAATCGCCTAAATAATACTGTCTTTCTTCGCTAGAATGTGAAATGAACGTAACGAAATTTGGATGGCAAAACGGAAGAACGGACCTGATGGCTCGAGTCTCGCCACTTAAAATAAGGCACTAACTACGGCCTCATTCACAATGCAGACTTAAACGTAATGTAATGTCGTAAACTTAGCAGTAAAATTTATACTTGAAAACAAGCATTCATAATGGCGAACGTAAGCTGGAACTTACGTTTCGCCTGAACCAATCAGATTTCAATATATTGAATCTTGATCGATTCGTTTCGAGCATGGTAGAAGAATCTTTTCATACGGATCTTTTCAATCAAGTACTTAGGACTGAACTTGGGCACAAAACTCAATTGGAAGCAGCATATAGATGCCAAAATCAATCAAGCCAAAATCAAATTAATACAACTAAAGCCATTAATACACAGATCCAGCCCATTATCATATAATTCAGCATTATTAATATTTAAAACAATAATAAGATCCTTGCTACTATACGCCTGCCCAGTCTGGTTAAATGCAGCAAAAACCAACCAAAGGAAATTACAAATAATACAAAACCAATTCCTCAGAATTATCTCAAACGCTCCCTGGTATGTCACCAACAAACAGTTACATAACGAATTCGACCTAGAGACTATAGACCATCACATCACATATCTAGCCACCAACTTCTTCTCAAACATATCCCAAATCCCTTCATTATCAGTTCACAGACTCGGCAAAAACCCATCACATAGAACTCGAATACAAAATAAGTTTCCATTCCACATTTTTCTCAAAAAATTCTCTGATCTAGATCCCGACTAGAGGAGCCCCATGGGTAACCTCAACCCTTGTATTAGTTTTAAGTTTTAATTTAAGTTAGTATTAAGCCATCAAACATATGTAGAGTTATTTCAACTGAGCTATGTACTCACCATCTATGGCAAATAAATGCTCCCTGGTATGTCACCAAGAAACAGTTACATGTCGAATTCGACCTAGAGACTATAGACCATCACATCACATATCTAGCCACCAACTTCTTCTCAAACATATCTCAAATCCCTTCATTAGCAGTTCACAGACTCGGCAAAAAAACGGATCTTTTCATACATTCTTTTGGATACGGCAACGCAGGCAGGGAATGTCGCAGGGGCGCGCGCTTAGGTGCCCGTCGAGGGGGAGGCGCCGTCGCGTCCACCCCGCCCCGCCCCGCCACGCCCCGCGCAACCCCGCCACGCCGGTGGCGGGCGGTGGTCGGGGCCAGAGCCGGAGCCGTCGGCCGGGCGAACCATTAGATCCAGCCAGCGCCTTCCCCGCGCCCTTTCTCTTTTTCCGGGCGCCCCTCGCCGCCAATAAATCATCCCACTTCTTGCCGCGTCGCCCCGCACCGGTCGCTTGTCTCAGTCGCCGTTGGAGCCCCTCCCACCTCTGCCCCTACCGCTTCATCGCTCTCGGTCGTCACTCCTTTCCTACTGGCCGCAGTGCGTGTGTGCACCCCCACCCCCATCCCGTTTCAGTGTTCTTCGTCTCTACTGCTTACGAGCCTTCTTCTTTGTGGATAACCCTTTGTTTTCGTTCTGCCTCCTCTTTTATAGTTTCGCTCTTATTTTCATCATTTGTGCACGCCGACTTAGTCACCCTCTTCGTTGCTATTGAATTATTTTGCATCGTTTTACTTCCTTCGATTTGTCCGTAATTTTGGTTATCTTCTTCTTCTTTCGCTTCTGTTAACTGTTCTCCCTTAGATTCCGCGAACTACAGCTCCTTGTGTGCTATCATAGAGAAAATATAGTCTTTCAAAGTTGAAAGACTTTCTTTCATCTGTAATGACATCTTTCTCTGTCTTTCGTACTGTTCACTTCCTCTCTCTGTGACCAGCACCATTCCTCTTTGTGCACGTGTGTCCCCGCCCCCGCTGGACCTTTGTTTCCCTCCGTCAAAAGCCCTCCCCTCTCCCCGCCCCTGCCCCTCGAGCCGCGTCTCCGCTCTCCCTCCGAAACCCGAACTAGTGCTGCATTTAATGACCAACCTTATCGGGCATAGTCATCAGCCGCTGTCCTTCCATTGCTAGAGGGGATGTTTTCGGGGTTTTGAAGTGACATAGTAGGTTTCGAAACGGGAGATATATATCGGGGACGGAACATGGGCCGGAAAATGAACGGTGAATTGCCGGGCCTTTCCTCCCTGGCGGAGATGCTGTCTGTAAAAGAGCTGACAGACCGCCATCCCCTCTCCGAAAGAAAGCTTCCCTTTCCGAAATGCTTTGAGGTTTGTTTCGTCGCGCCGGGGAGCAGTCGGAACATTTCACACTGCCACGTGATCAGAGCATCGGTCATGCCGCGCGTCCTGCCCTATAGCGGCGGCCGCTGCTGGGTGACAGCTGGCAGCGCGTGATGCTTTGATCGGGGGCCCACTGTCGATTGATTGATTTATTTATTCATGTTTCCAGGCGCGTCAACTGCTCTGGTCATTAGTCCCTTTAGTGTAGTGCATGTTTTTTTTCTCGGGAGATGGCGGTGATCTTCCCCCGCTGGATGGCGAGATCCGGCGCCGACCTGCCGTCGGCTAGTGGGGTTTCCCCCCAACCAGGACTCTCCCACCAGCGGGACACCGCCCCAGCCGGGACAAGCTCTAAGCTTCCGACCGGTCTCCCGGGATATGTGATAGTGTAGTGCATTTTAGTGTAAGTGTGTGTGTGTAAGGGGAGAGGATAGGACAAGGAATGGGAAGGACAGATCGCGCGCGGTCCGTGGCCCGTTTGATAGGGTACTGCTCCGGCATTCGCCTGGTGTTGATCGGAAAACCACGGAAAACGACCGATCAGAGCAGCCGGCCGCTAGAATTCTCCTCCAGACAGCGACTGAAATCGACTTAGCTGAAAAGCTAGTGTTGAAAATCCTGCCACCGTCAGGACTCGAACCTAGGACCTCCCGGTCAGAGGCGCTGCAGTGACATCAGTTGATGCACTGAGCTACCGCTCCCGGTCCCACTGTGGAAAAGCAGTGGGATCCGTCGCTGGACGCTGAGTCACTCGCACATCAAGGACGATGTTTCTCTTTCTCGGCGACAGAACGGTGCGACACGGTTTTGAGGCGCCGTCTCCGAACATGAGGTTGTTGCTCGCAAAGAGTTGTAAAAAGATAAATTTGATTACTTTTTTAAAATTAAAATTAAATGCTAGAAAAATTAGGGATCCCGAAGATGGACAATCTGTTTTGCAGAGAGACATTTTATAACCCTTGGCTGCCGACATGGGAATTTCGTCACGCTGGTACGGACGTGGAGTCCCAAGGACTCATAACATATTGTTTCAAATATTACAGTAGATATTGATTTGTATTTCGAGTGACGAACACTGAAACTTACGATAAATGATGACTTAAGAAAATATTAATCAGTAAATTTTTGTTAATAAGTTATCTCATGAGGCAATATCATGTGATTAGAAATGGTTGAAAGAAGTTATGCAAACCTTTAATGTAACGAATTTATCTGTATAATAAAAATTGATTGAACATTAAAACATGTAATAAATAAAATTACTATAACTTTAAACTAAAAATCAAATATAAAAATGTTACTACCTCGAACACTAAAATTCTGACAGAAGTTTCTTTAGTCATCTTTCTCTGCAAAACTCTTGAACTCAATGTTTATTCTTTCCGTAATTGCGCATTTTGAGTTATTTCTTATTCGGATTCTTCATTTTCAAGAAATTCTTATTCATTATCGTCTTCTTCCCCAGATTCTAAACAAGATTGTCCATATGATAAGTTACGTTCACTTTCTATTTGATAATCCGAAAATACTCACACTACTACTGTACATTTACTCTACCCTTTGCGCAATAGTTTTTTCAAAATCATGGTCATTAATATTCACATTCTCATTTAACACACCAGACTCCTTTTCTGTACATTGCACTTTCTTCAGAGACGACACAAAACCAACTGTACTAAGTGCGACACACACTCTAGTACATTGCTATTGACAAGGAGTGTCCCTAGGTCTCCTGCGCGCCAACAAAGGCTGATAATTTTCCTGAAAAGTATTCCACAACAGTAAGATTGCGAATTATTACTTAAAACTAGAAGGACAAGATACAAGAAGAATCCAGGTTATAAAAAACGAGTCCCAGGAACTCCCAAATCGGTAGCAGAGGGATAAAATTATATCCGCAGAATAGAGAAATATAATTGACCATTAGATTTTTTACACTGATTTAATTTTTATACTTGCTAAATTATTGCATTTATTTCTATATTCTTTCTGTAGTAACGTTAATGAAAACATTGATGCTGAAGATTATACATCAAGGACTCATAATTTGCAGTACCTCAAAAATTGTTGCATTAATTTACAAGTGTACTCGAGTAAATATTTTTGTGCACATGAAGTCCCGTAGCCAACGTCTTCACCGAGAGTCCGTTGCACTTTCTCAGCGCCCTCACCATGTCTACCAATAATCCTGTCTAACAACTAACGTGAAAAAGTGTGTGTTCCTCTTTTTGGAATCGCATGTGGAAACCACTAACATAAACAAATATTATCTGTCTGCTGGTTATTGAGATTGGGTCACAAGAAAGAAAACACGCATTTTACATTGCCGACGTTTCGGCCGTATATTTGGCCTTCATCAGGGCTAGAGAACAGATAAAATATTTATATACAAAGATATGCACAGTACATTACTTATATCTATAGTTGCAGTTGAACAATTGATTATGAAAAGAATAATATATTATATTTGTATATAAATATTTTATCTGTTCTCTAGCCCTGATGAAGGCCAAATATACGGCCGAAACGTCGGCAATGTAAAATGCGTGTTTTCTTTCTTGTGACCCGATCTCAATAACCAGCAGACAGATAATTACATCGGGTCAAGAATCATTGAATATAAACAAATATTGTGGTACTGATGGAAGAAGGCGTGACTGCTCTCCGCTTTTCCGTTTCGACAATTCCTCTTAAATATTTTTTGATTATGTGGTAAACTTGTTCGCTCAGCGGATACGCCACGCTTTCACCCTTCACGCACCGTGTACGCACAGCCCACGCACGCGGGCTCCGGAAGGAAGCGCGTGCAGTGGGACGCACGAAAGTTGACGACCCGAGTGGCATCAGCGGAGAGAGCTGGTACCAAAATGAGGGCGCGTTCGTTGAGACAAAAATGGCGAATGATGATGTAAGGAACGCGATTTTATCGATGCGATGCTTTAAGGACGGAACTAAAACAAACTATTCAAAGAATGGGGTTATGGAAGTAGATGATTCTGAGGGAGATGTATTTTTAGTTTTGTATTTGAAATGCTGTATTTTTAATTTATTTAATTTATTTGTCATTTATGCACCCAGCGGGAGGTGTACGCAGTTCTGAGAAAGTCACACTTTAAATACGACCTAAACACGATTAAAAAATTTATGAATTGTTGTAGTTGTTTTTCTTGGATTCGTGTTTGAAAATATGTATAATAACAATAATGACAGAGACTAACAAACGCTGTGATTGTTTGCCATTTTTTTTCGTATTTTGAAAACTGAATGGTAAGTGATATTAGAAACCGACGATTATTCTAAGAAATATAATACAACCTCGAAGTGTTGTATAAGTATTGTTTCCTTTCAGGAAAGTTTCCTTGACCTGAAAAACAATGAATGTCTTAATACTCCATGCAAACGAGGCAGCAATAGCCAACTCTGCAAAGATAAAGATCTTTAAAAATAGAATACGGCAAGATTCATTAGAAATGGTAGAGAACACAATAATCAATTTACTGCTTCCCCTATAATTTTGTTTATTAACAATTTAACAAATTGAGGTGCATATTCTCTCATATTTTACTTATATATCAGGTAACAAAATTATTGAAATCCTTCATTTGTATTAGTCATACGTGCTTTGTGAATTGGATATAGCAAATAAAATGAATGAAATTTCGAAATAAAATGAATGAGGCATGCTTACGAACTACTATTCAAACCAAGTAAAACTTAAACAAATAATATTGTATGTGAATTATTTTCATAAATTACCATTTCCACATTTTAGAAAGCATCATAAAACTGAAATAACGAATGGGGTCACGACCCTTTGAGTGCCGCTCTTAAAACAGACCTCCTTTCCGGAGATCGCGTGCCCCGGGGGTAATCCGGCATAAACATCAGCATCTTCATGAAACCCAAATTGACTCCTCCGCCGCATTTTGTGTTCCGCCAGCATAAAATTCTCTCCGAAATTGATTCAGCTCTCGAGGCTTGCCTGGTGGGTCACGGACAAGGCACTCGCTCGCTTACAAAGCGCCCAGAAATAAGGAGAACGTGCCCTTCCTCCAGAAGAAGGATTTCAGATTCTATCAGCGACCGGTGAAAAGCACGAAGGTCTGCTTGTGACCATGGCGCAATCTTCGAACTAGTACTTTGTTAGGAAATTCGATTGTCAGAAACGATACAAGTATTTCAAGTATTCTTTAAAATGATTAAAGATGTGAAAGTATTTAATTTTCATTTTATTTTGTCTTGTTGAAGCCAATTTTTTTAGTAGATTTTAGTGCAATTTCTATTTTTAAATTATTAAATGTTTACATTGATTTTACCAATCGTATGATTCTGAAATAACTGATTCAGTTTATATGTAGACATTTTTTTTGTTTTATCAATAATCGATGTTACCAACAAATAAATAGACTGAATATATAGTAATATACGAAATCGATTCTGCGTTTACTATAAATGTTCTCATTGTTCAGAATCGATTCAATTCTGGGCAACAGTGCTTCTGTCAGAAGAGGAAGGTTCCCAGATTCAATGACCGGCCGGTGAAAAACGCGAAGGACCGCCCGCGTCAGAGAGTCCACGTTCGCGCGGATGGACGGACCTTCGACCCCTGGGCATGCGGACGGAGACAAGTGGCGATCGCGCGGCGCAGCAGGGGGAGGGGGCGGTGTCGTCGCTCTCCAGGGTGAGATGGCGCGTATAAAAGGGAGCGCTTCCAATCGATCTCGCCTGCTCCGCACGGTGCCGCTTGCGCAGGCGAGCGAGCTAGCGATCGGGCGAGTGGGCGGGGCGTGCGAGTGGGCGAACCTTGCGGGTGAGCGGGGCGTGCGAGTGGGAGGGATGTGCAAACTGGCGATCAAGTAGGTAGGTTGGTTAGTGATTCCGGGCGCGTCATCGGCCACCAGTCCCGTAAGTGTAGTGCATGTTTTTCATCGGGGGGGGAATGGGGTGAACTTCCCCCGCTGGATGGCGAGATCCGGCGCCGACCTACCGTCGGCTAGTGGGGTTTCCCCCTTACCAGCTCTCTCCCACCAGCGGGGCACCACCACAGCCGGGAAAAGCTCTAAGCTCCCGACAGATCTCCCACAATATGTGGTAGTGTAGTGCATGATTGTGTGTGTGTGTGTGTGTGTGTAAGGGGTGAGGATAGTACAAGGAAGAGGAAGGAAAGATCGAGTGCGGTTCGTGGTCCGTTTGTTACGGTACTGCTCTGGCATTCGCCTGGTGTTGATCGGAGAAATCACGGAAAGCTACCGATCAGAGCAGCCGGCTGCAGGAATTCTCCAGACAGCGACTGAATTCGACCTAGCTGAAAAGCTAGTGTCGAAAATCCTGACTGTAGACACAAACCTAGGACCTCTCGCCCTGAGGCGCTGCAGTGACATCAGTTGATGCACTGAGCTACCGCTCCCGGTGCCATCGAGTAGGTGGGGCGGGCCATCGGGTTGGTCCATGCTCCGGGCATTAATCTCAAAATTGGAAGGACGGACGGCATCGTTTCGGCGACACTTCATCAATCGCTGGGCGAACTGCAGGCGCGCCACCGTGCCAGGCTACTGTGTGTGTCTGGGAGGGCCCGGAGGCGAGAATAGCGATGGTCAGGGTCGGAGATGGACGTGAGTAGACGAGCCGTGCGGACATCGAGGACTGATAATGGTGAAGGTGCCCCTCACAAAGATCTAGTTCTATACCTGACGACCGTAGCATTGACATATTGGGGAAAATGAACCAGGCAGAGCTGAAGTGCCACGTGGAGCTGATGTCCAATCAAGGAAAATGACATAGTTCGAAGTGTCATTACTCATTAATAATATCGAGATAAAGATTAAGTGATGAGGTAGCGTTAAGGTGAAGATGGGTTCGTAAAACTTGAATAAAATCAGCAATAGCCAAAAGTGATTGAGAAATAACAGAAATAGCTCGAAGGTAACATTAATTGTGGAGAACGCCGTACGTAAACATTGAAACTGTGCAGAAATTCATAAACATATTAATAGTGTACTGCACGGACTTTAGTTTGAGTTTTAGGCTAGATGCTAGTTTATATATATATATATATATATATATATATATATATATATATATATATAGAGAGAGAGAGAGAGAGAGAGAGAGAGAGAGAGAGATGGCTATGATTCGAAAGCCTTTTTACAGATCGTGGGGGTATTATCGGATCCCCGTAACATGATGATGATGATGATGATGATGAAAGTATTATGTAGGTAACAGTGTTCATAATGATGGAACTGATAATAGAATGTGAGGCTCGATAAGGTTCTAAGAGTACCAATTTTGAAGCACGTTTTATTCTTCCGGAACTCGAAATGGAAGAAATTGTGTGCGTCCATACACAGAGGTGGAAAGCGAGTATGCTGAACACTCGATCAACCCAACATAAGACAGATGGAACAAACAGACCCTCGACAGAACAGAACACGCGGCGCAGAGCTGACGGGTCTTGCAGGGCATAGAGACGGACGAGGAAGCTGCACAAAGGCTCTTCGCCCCCGCGATCACCGCTTGTTGCCTCTTACGCGTCGCCCAAGGATGGCGGGAGGCAGTGAGAGCGGAGGACGGGCGGCGGGAGGAGGGGAGGGCGGAGGACGGGCGGCGGGAGGAGGGGAGGGCGGAGGACGGGCGGCGGGAGGAGGGGAGGGCGGAGGACGGGCGGCGGGAGGAGGGGAGGGCGGAGGACGGGCGGCGGGAGGAGGGGAGGGCGGTGGACGGGCCGCGGGAGGAAGGGAGTGCGACGAGGGGGGGTGCCCACGTGAAGATCCCGCGCCCAGTGAAAGGAACAGCTCGGGTGCCTTTGAGCCGGTGCGGCGGAGGAATTGCTTGGCGCACGGAAGGGCAGGGGCGGCACAGGCCGTTTTGTTCCGCGAACGCGTACTGACCTACTGGAGAGAGAAAAGCTGCTTGCTTTCTTCGTTGAGAACGGGCTTACTGTGAACTCAATAGATCCTCCCCACCCGAGAAGCGCCACCTTTCTCGAAACAGTTTTGCTCTCATCTCAACATCCTTCAAGTAATATGTGATAACTGTGTCTCACACGAACTAAACGACCGGGAGCGGTAGCTCAGTGCGTCAACTGATGTCATTGCAGCGCCTCTGCTGCCGGGAGGTCCTAGGTTCGAGTCCTGATGGCGGCAGGATTTTCGATACTGGCTTTTCAGCTAGGTCGAATTCAGGCGCTGTCTGGAGGAGAATTCTAGCGGCCGGCTGCTCTGATCGGTAGTTTTCCGTGGTTTCTCCGATCAACACCAGGCGAATGCCGGAGCAGTACCCTATCAAACGGGCCACGGACCTCGCGCGATCTGTCCTTCCTCTTCCTTGTCCTATCCGCTCCCCTTACACACACACTTACACAAACATGCACTACACTACCACATATTCCGGGAGACCGGTCGGGAGCATAGAGCTTGTCTCGGCTGGGGCGGTGCCCCGTTGGTAGGAGAGTCCTGGTTAGGGGGAATCCCCACTAGCCGACGGTAGGTCGGCGCCGGATCTCGCCGTCTGAATAACTGCACTTTTACTATTCCCTTAGCGAAAAGAAGTAAGAGGGAGGTGGCTCCAGTTTAAGTTAAAGAAACTTCTCCTTCCTCACCTCATTTTTGTAACATAAAAATGTACCAGCCACAAGTCATCAACTTGAACATTCATCTCTTCATAAGCGCCGCGCAGCGGTAGTTCCGTGAGTAACTGAAGCAAGTCCAGTTTCTCTTCTACACGTTACTGTATAATTTGCTTTTACATTGTTATTTTTGATATACGAGTAATTCACGGGTTTTAATCATCTGAATTTTTGAAGCAGAGGGAACATGAGGAATATTTCGAACTAACATATTTAAAATAGGTTGATCATTTATCGGAAAACCAAAAATTCTGTAAAATATTTATCAGCTGAAAAGTTAAATTCTACACAGAATTCCCTGTATTAATTGAATTAAATTCTACCAGATCGTTTGGATGATGAATCGTTCTTGGTAGCGGGTTCTTATCAGAATCGACAAAAATGGAATTTTGATTAGCACAGACGATTAACTCATAATCGTTTCAACAGTTTCCCCTCGCAAGCGCATGCTGCTTACCGCCATGGGCAGCGTGCGCGCCTGGGCGCGGGCCTAGCCGTCTTTGACGGCTAATTCACGCCGCCGCCGCCGCCGCCCGTAGTGTAATCCCGTTTACCGCACGGCCGCGCGCGGCCATCGATCCGCGAAGCGCGCGGCGTTTAATGCGCGTGTTGTCGATTCGCTCACCGCGGGGGATGATTCATTTCTGTGCTGCGCCCCGCGCGCCGCCGCGCTTGTCGCCGTCACCGCCACTGCCCCTCCTCCTGTCTCCTCTTCAGCCTCCGCTTCTGCTCCCTTTTCCTCAGATTGATTGATTGATTTTTTTCGTGTTTCCAGGCGCGTCAACTACTTCGGTCATTAGTCCCGTTAGTGTAGTGCATGTTTTTCTCGGGAGATGGCGGTGATCTTCCCCCGCTGGATGGCGAGATCCGGCGCCCACCTACCGTCGGCTAGTGGGGTTTCACCCTAACCTGGACTCCCCCACCAGCGGGCACCGCCCCAGCCGGGACAAGCTCTAAGCTCCCCACCGGTCTCCTGGAATATGTGGTAGTGTAGTGCATGTTAGTGTAAGTGTGTGTGTGTGTAAGAGGAGAGGATAGGACAAGGAAGAGGAAGGACAGATCGCGCGCGGTCCGTGGCCCGTTTGGTAGGGTGCTGCTCCGGCATTCGCCTGGTGTTGATCGGAGAAACCACGGAAAACTACCGATCAGAGCAGCCGGCCGCTAGAATTCTCCTCCAGACAGCAGCTGACTTTTCCTCAGCGTCTTGCGCTTCTACCTCCTCCTCCTTCTCCTCCGCCTTCTCGTCTCACTTTCTACCACCTTTCTCTACTTTCCTATCTCTTGCCCTCGTCACCGCTGCTCTTACCGCGATCTCCTCCTCCTTCTTTCTCCTCTTCCTCTACCTCCTTCTCCTTCTCCGTCGCCTAGTAGCTGCCCTCGCTCCGCTCTCGCCCTCACCGTCGCCGCCGTCGCCGCCCTGGGCCGCTCGCGCCGCAGCCGCCGTCGTCGCTGGAGATGCTTCCTCGCGAGGGGCGCGCCCCGCCCGGCCGAGCGTGTTCCGGAACCGCATGGGGATTCTCTGGACGTTCAAGGGATGAAGGGCTGTTGCGGAGAAGCGATTTTGACGAAGGGATTTTCTTCCCGAGTATTAGCGTTGGATGGTCGTAAGAGAGCGTGGTTGATGAAGAATTACTTCTTGGTTAGGACTAAAGAGAACCATATCAGTTTTTTTTCTGTTTCTCAACAACGGAACTATTGTAGACTTTTTTTTAGAGACCATTATTTAGAGATTATAATTAAATAGAGATTTTATCTTTTAGAGATTATTATTAAATGACTATAGATCTTTTATTCCTAATTTATAGTCGTCCACCGTGTTCTCATAGTCCTTATTTATTATTATGAACCGTTATTATTTATGTCTCGTTGTTTTTACGTCGTGTATTATATTTATTTTAATATTCACTTTACGAAGTTCATTGAATCCTACGTTCATTATTTGATGAGTAGCCATTGAGTGCGGTCTAATTGATCATTCTATTGTTCTGTAAGTTCGCAGTTGAATCTTCCTTTCTACTCCAGCGTTTCCGTTACTGTACAGGGTAAGGATTGTGTCACAGATTTTTCTATCATGTGTTAGTATGGAATGGATATGTCAGTATGCTATAACACTATCAAATAACAATTATCAGGTTTTGTATTTTTTTCTGGTAAGAGCAATAGAAAATTTCTAGTCCATAGAACGTTTTGGAGGCGACATATGTGTTAAATTAATAATACCTTACATTCTGCTTTCTCGATTTCAGTTTGGTTTTAAAGAGTATTGAATAATATACGAGTATAATATAGTTTTAGAAAATGTAATGTCGCGTGTTTTACAGATGAATTCGGCAAGACTGTAGAAAAACTATACTTTTCCAATCCGTTGTGCAAGGACAGACTATTGCATTCGTAGTATATACAATACATAGTGAATCACGTAATTACGATGTCATATGTTTGGTTCTGAAACAATTCAGCGCAAACGGAAAACCACAGTACGCACGTCGCGTCATCGGTTACAAGGAGGCATCCGCAATCAGGCGCGCATTGTGCGCGCGACCAGCAGGTCAGGCGCGGAGCGTTTCAAAGAACATAGAGGGGCGGCGGCCGCCCAGGGGAAACCAAATGGCGTCAAACGTCGCACCCGAGGCGAATATTCCAAGGGCGTGTCACGCGCGAGGAAACACAATGTGAGTCATTTTAGCCATGCACGTATTCACTCGATAAAAGCGGGCGGCGCGGGGCCCGCCACCCCTCCGTCTCTCCTGATTGAGGTCGACGTGTCCGCACTCGAGAGGCGGGGCTGGGGCAGGGTCCCGAGGGCGCGGGCGTCGAGCGGTGCAGAGGGCTTCGAAAGGGACGGCCGGGGTCCCTTGCGGCGCGCCGCAGCCCTCAGGGACCGGCGGCGTCCCTCCCTTTCTTGGAGCGCTGTAGGGTTTTGGAGAAGGCGGCGACGCGCGCTGCCAAATGCGCTGGTCTGTTTGTAGTAGTTTCAAAGGAACGAGATGCTCATGTTCTAACTACGAACATCGACCTCCCTCAGAAACAATTATGTTTATGATCAGAATCTATTGTGGTTGGTTTGTGATCTGGGACTGGATTCACGCTCATCCTTCGATTGCTACCTAAGATATACAATCATTTTCCAGAAGTCGTACTTTTCATATAATTTTTTTCATATGCTGTATTTCTCCAGGAGATATTCAAGGAAATTATCCTAATACAATTTCTAGCATGTGCTAGCATGAATTCTTATTGATTAGGCATAGTGAAAAAAAAATCTTCAAAAGAAACCTCATACTCAGTGACAATCTCGCATTCCTTTTGAATAAGAGAAATTATTGTTTCATTAGATGATGAATCGTATTTTTATGTCTAAATGAACGGAAAACATTGAATATTTTGCTGTTCCATTAGTCATTTTTATTTGTAAAACCTCTGACTACAAGTGACGGGTTGAATTTTGGTTTTTGAAACAATGAAATCAATGTATAATTGTATAATTCTTTACCATAGTAAAATATTAATGATAATAGTAACAACAATATTAATGTTAATAAAGATAGCAAACAAAGAAATGTCATGATATCCAGATAGAATTAGAAAGATTGTCCCAGTAGAAATAGGGACTCTAAGGGCTTCACCCAGAGACCTGACGAAACATCTTGGTTCACTACACCTCAGTTCAGGTTTAGCACATCAAACGAAAAAGACCACATGCTCATACCGCTCTCATCTTGTGTGGAGATACGTCTGAGATTCCTATGTTATTGGGTGAAACTCGAATCCTGAGAAGTAGAAGCCTGCATAAAATCTGAGGAGTGCCTTAAATTGTGCATTTTTATTGTGTGAAATCTTTTGTAACTATGGAGATGGCTGAAGTAATACACTACACGCAACTCGCTACGAGAACAATTTTTTTGAGTAACTCAGAATATGCTTTGCTTATCGTAATGAGAGAAAGCGGGAATCAGTGTACGATTTAGAGATTCCATAATGCTGGCTCGGCTAGTTTGATGGCCTTTTCTTTATCTTTCTCCTTCTAAAATATGCTTGCGCTGCTACATAGTTTCTCACTGCTTGCCAAGTAGAATAGAAGGGTCCGGTAAGTTGTGCCATGGCGTTGGTGTTTCACAGTATTGATAAAGATCATAATTGTTTCATTGTTAAACTGTTAGAGCTGAAATCAGAAAGATCTACTGCAAAGTACTGGCCATGTGCGTAGAGTCGTATCATTACGTTCAGTAATGCTCCCCAATTGAACCGTTATTTCCTGCGAGTCCTTCAAATTCTCTGTCTATTATACTTCACTGAGTCCATTGTATCGGTTCCTTCTTTCAATGTCATGGTTCGGAAGATACGTTAAAAATGGTGTTTATCTTGTCAGAGTCTAATGCCTTCAATTTTGTTGTTCATATGGCTGTTCCACATCACTGATCCCTCCCCTACGTCTTTTGTGTTCTCTATACTTTGCTCTCAACAGGAAATTAAATTCCACGCAAATAACCTATTTATTGAGTGAATTCTGACTTTGTTGAGTTAAGGTTCCGTCAATACGAAATAGCCATTAAATCATGTGTGATTCATTAGTAAAAATAGCCCTAACCCTTGGGAAACATGACCTAATTCGGTCTGTGGGAAATATGCATATTTTTTTACAATGTGCCACAACTTTTTGCATTTACTTCTGTCGTTCTATTTTATACTTCATAACTTCATGTTTTGTAACTCTGCGTTACTTTCAGCTATAAATTTGGAAGATCGTGACGTACAGAATGACATTAATACCATATTCTCATGAAGATTCAGAAATATATTTTTCCTTCTCATATATCGAAGTACAAGTTGTCTCGTTTCGATAACGATGGCAAAAAGTGTTACATATATGAAAGTTCGCATTGTGTACGGCATAATCTACAGAAATAATGCCTGGGTTTTGCAGATGTTTGTGATAACTTCTTCAGTACATTCCTTGCTTGTTCGTTTGTCGTTGCAGGCGGAAATATTCTATCTTCATTGGTGACGGGCCGCGTTGTTTTAATTAATAAAGTTTCTTTTCAGACCTTTGTTGCGAAACTTATTCCGGAGCGGTAATCTAACGGAGGTAGTGAAACCTCGCGATAATCAAGTTTACGTCATCTCAATCTGAAATGCATTAAATTTGGGCGAGCGTTACGAACGCACACGCTCTTTGCACACACGGTCTCACGTACCCAACGAAACGCAGTTCGAAATTCGCTCGAACCGACCCTAGCCGCAACCCTCAAGGGGCTCACACACGAACAAGCCGTGCTGGCAAGCCTCGCTAGTGCCTTGTAAACATGTCTTGCTGTAGTATTCTCCGTTGGGCGAACAATGAAGCAGGTAGCAGAAGTTTGATATTTATAATCGGCGCAATGCAGGATCGCCAAGTGAGGCTTGCCCTTGCTTTAAGCGGCTTATACGTCTTGGAGCGCCACCTCCAGCAGACCGTGCAAGTGTTCTTACTTTGGGAAGAATGCGGCGACTTCAGATTTTTAACCGGCGCGTGACAGGATCATTAAGTCAGGATTGCCGTTGGGCACATAGCTTAAAGAAGCCCATACATCTTCAAAAACTGCCTTGATCAGGAGGGAAGTTGTGAACGAGCACTTCGAATTTCTTACACAGAGCGTGGGTGGGGAGTTTTCTTCCCCTGTAAAAACAGTGCGGAGACCGATTTACAAGTGGGCAAGCCAATTTCGCAAGTTCCTTTTGAAGGTGTATGGTGTCGTTAACTGTAGTAGAGCGCGGCAGCCTTTTGAGGATAAATGCCTCTTCCTTGTCCCGGTGCGCATGGCCCTGCCCCACCGCTAGCAGCGCACTCGCGCGGGCGTAAAGGCGAATGCGTGGGGGAGGGGGGGCGTTCGCCTTGCCGTTGGCGCCCTTTGGCTGCGCCGTCCTAGCAGCGCCCACGCTGCAAAGGTTCGCGCCCTTCAGCTCCAAAGATGAGCAGCAGCTAAAGTTAGCTCCGGTAAATCATTTATGACGTCAAGAAGGGAATATATTGAAGAGAAAGATCAAGTGTTTTCTTAGTCGCGAGTTCAGCGTTTCTTTCTTGGGAGAGTTTAGGGAAAAGTTTTGTTAATTCTAGTTTAAATTTAAATAATTCATACGTAATTGCAGTGCCCCTAAGTCGCTTTCTTTAGAAACTTACATTAATATTGAACGATGTAAATATCGAAATTGTCAAATTCAGAAATATATGCGAGAAAAATGAACGTCTAACGCTTATGACTGTCCCACACTCGCTGTAAATGATCTAGTAATTTTGAACAGAAAATATCTTAACACTTTTAAGAGAGTAACACGGCTTGCTAAGGTGTTAAATTTAGAAGATATTCCATACAAATGGAAATAAAATACGATATTTATATGTACCCAGATGTTACGAAACCTGTCAAAAACACACATGCTATTTATTTTGGATGTATTTTGTCGCCGTGTGTTGCTACTGGTCTTCGCTTCATGCCTGCACTTTCTCCCGAACCTTAAATGACGCCATAAATGTGTCGGTCTCGACGCGCGCGAGGCGTAGGTCAAGAACATCTGCCCGCCCCATCTGGCGAGGCAGCCCTCGGGTGTTTACAGTCGCATGTCGCCTTACCCTCTCCTCCCTGAAGCTCCTGTGCGTCTGCTCATGCCTTCCACCTCCGCGCCTCTTTAGTCTAACTCCCACGTGCTTCCCCCGTTTGCTTTGCTGCGGAAGATACCAACGCCGTATTCATAATTTCAGCCCTTTCCGTGATTACACTGTTACGTCTCCAAGTACGGTCTGAGGAAATAAGAGGTAAAAATTGAAGGTAGAGAAGAGAAATTAGTTCAATTCAGGGCCCGAATTCTATTATGTACTTCGGGAAATGAAATTCTAAGCCATTGTCCTCGAAGTATCACTTTGGGGTGTTACTTTGGATAAGGTATTTTTCAAAGATCGTTGAACGAAAGAAAAGTAAGAACGTGTACGTTAGTCTATTAGCTATAGCTAGTATTATTAAGTCGATAATAGTATGCAATGGTCAATTTTGTCAGTCGCCATGTCACATACCACCTCCTCTTGCAGCCATCGGTTTAATCTTTGAATGTCTTAGCACAAATTCATGGAACTATCGGGTTTGTTTCATATTCCTTGGCACTGTATTCTTTAAAGATTCGTAATAATGTTCAATTGTTTAATACTTTGATGTAGTAGAATCAAAAAAAGATACGTTTTGTCTAAAACGACCGCAAGATGTGCGAAAAAGCTCTCTTCCTACCATGTCATTCTCGCATTCTATCCACACAAACCGGTCATCGCCACTCTTTCTATTCCCGAGCTTTGTCTTCAGCAGCTTCTGCTCTTCTCTCAGCAGGTGATAGACTCGGCTCAGTAGCTCCGTTTATCCTTCGCCCTCTCCCTCTACTCTCTCACGCGCTGAGACAGCTTAGAACACGTAAAACACCTGGAGTATTTCTAATAATTTAGGACGTTGAACTATCGCATTTATTGCCCACACTATACACACGTCCTCTCCCATAATGTAGATTTTTCTGCGAGTCGTTACTGACTGCCTTTCGGCTGCTCCCTACTGTTCTATAGATGAATCCCCCACCCACACACACACACACATACACACCATTATATCCCCTTTGACCAACTGATGTCCTCCCCATTCTCTTGTCTCCTGAGCTCCTTCCTTCGCAGCATCTGCTCCTCTTCTTTGCAAGCGACAGGCTCTACGCAGTCGCCCGGCCCCTCCTCCTCCCCCTCTCCCTCCTCCACCGCACTTCTCCACCCCCTCCTCCGCCCCTGACGTGATGGGGAAGGAGCAGGAGCCCTACACAGACGCCGATGAGATATTCTCGAATTTCTTAGAAAACGCAAAATCTCCGCTGTGTTCTTTAAAATAAATGCACGATGTGGATCTGTCGCGTTTGTTTCTCTTTCCTTCGTATGCAGTCTTCTGAGAGTCATAAATTAAAAAAAATCACCCGAAATTGTAAAATTGTATATCCCTTTGATGAATTCGAATCTACAAGTAAACCTGATCATTACACCCACTGGTCAAACGACCTAATGTAAAGTCTCTCTCTAAGGTGTTCGTCCTCATCATTACATGCACTTTGACCAACCGACGCCCTTCCCCACTCTGTCCTGTCGCGAGCTCCTTCCTCTGCAGCTTCTGCTCCACCTCTCAGCGGGCGACAGGCGGGGAGCAGTCGTCCTCTCCCTCTCCCTCTCCCTCTCCCTCTCCCTCTCCCTCTCCCTCTCCCTCTCCCTCTCCCTCCCCCGCCCCTCGCGTGCGCAGCCAGGCGCAGCGGCGCCGCGCAGACGCCGTCGTCGCCGACACAGCTTTGCGTTCCAAAGGGGAGCGCCGTGGAGCGTATTAGTTAAGTGCTTGTTTTATAAAGCCCCCTTATTTTCTGCTCGATTTTGGGCGTCGTCGAGAGAATTTATCGCCAGGTCCCTTCTTCCTCGGACGGGGTGGGGGGGTGGGGGGAGACGTGGCGTATTTTTAGGAAGCGGCTGCCACGTGGCTTCCTCGGATATAAGCTGTCATAGCCACGGTCTTGAGGATGCGGCATATTTTTTAATATTTGTCTCGCTCCTATTTAGAGGGTTATTGAAATGCCAGACGAGATTCTATTTTTAAAGGGGGCAGTATTTTATGCCGCTTCAAATGCGGTGAGTGTAATGCTGTGGAACCGATGAACATACCTCTACGCCACGCGATATTTTTAGATGCAGGATGTTCGGTTATCTGCGGGATGTTATTAAATGAATTTGAAGAATTTTAATTTGTAAAATAAACATCTGCGATTTGTAAACTGAAGAAAAATAAATGATTTTTTTTAATCTACACAATTAGAAGTACGGTTTTTCGTATGATTATGAGAAGCAAGTTCTGACGTTATGCACGTTTACACTTGATAGTGTGCTTGAGCAGTTCGTCCAAGAAAAAGACTCTATCATATTTTCTCGTAAATACATTGCTCCAAGAATTTGTTTTCAATAATTGTCAAAATTTTTTGTATATTATACAAAAGTTAAGTGCTTGGAGATGTAACTGTTAAGGTTAATTACTTCTGTTTTAATTTTCAACAGATGGCAATAAAAGTTTGTTTGTTTGTTGTTGTTGTTAGTTTTTTTGCACATGGTATGAGTTTCATTTTCATTCACATTCATTATTTCCTTTTGCTAGATTCTCTTTGGATTCATCTTAATAGAAAAGATTGTCAGTCTATTCAGTGTCGGATTTACTCTTGGGGCGCCTCTGAGCACTACAAACCATGCCCCCTTTTTCGTATTCTTTATTTTTTAATACAGGCAATTAAGTTTGAATAATGTTTAAAGCATTTATTCAATTAACAAAAATACAGCTTTTTTATAATAAAATTAATAACATTACAAAAAATATACTAAAATCTCTTGCGTCTTGCAGATTGCACACAGAATTGGTCGATGAGAGCATCTCAGTATATTGATTTTTAATTTCTCATTCTATTGCCAGCAACGCAAGCGCATTTAATCGATCTTCGATCATTTCTGATCTGAGGCAGTTTTTCACACGTTTCAAACATGAATAAGATCTATCAGTTACGTAATTAATTATTGGTATGCAGACATCATCCGGTTCGCAAAATCAACATTGGAATACACCATGTACAAGTCATTTTCCCGAAGAAACTTCATCAGTTCCACTGAAGACAAATTTTCGATATTTTTTAAGCGAAGTATGCATGGAAGTGTAACATTTCATTTCCCCCTATGTGCCTTCTAAATCCGTGTCACAGAAGCCTGGCAACAAGTTTGATTTTTCTTGTGCATTGCTTACATTCAAATTTCAAAGTTCGAAAATTATGAAGAACTTTTCACTGATCTCTTTTGTAAGCTTCTTTTATTCGACTTAACTTGCAAACTAAGTTATCTAGAATCGCATAGAACGTATTGATTTTAAAGTGATCGCGGGTCAATTGTTCGTTAATTATTAATTAAAAGTTACACTTTTTGATCAATTGAGTTAAAACATGGTCATATAAACAACTTATTTTTGGTCAAACAAAAACTCAAGTGATTTCTTTGATTATTAACCGAGACATCACGAATTGAAGCAAAATACTAGTGGTGCTAAAACATGTATTTTCTCCCCCATATTTCAAGCAAAATTAGGCAACAAGTACCCAAATTTTCGAAAAATTGTACATGACCTTATTTCAAAATATATCTTTAAGAAAAGATTACATTAATGTAAACAATCTTTAACATTTTAGTTGTAGGAAAACTAAAAATGTTTGAACTTTGGCAATTTTAGGAAAATCAGGGTTTTCAACGAACATGAGACCTGCACCATTTTCTTAAACGTTCTTCACACAATCAAAAAAAAAATAACCAAAAACAATAGAGCAATTTTTTTGAAACTTTGGAAAATGTCCCAGTTCGTGTAGAGTACCGCGGAAAATTAAAACATCCTTGTTAAAGGATTTTTTTTGTGAATTTAGTATCTGGATTCATCCACTTTTCGCTGCTAGAATCCTGTGATAAGGTTTTTTTCCGACAATTCGCGGTTTTTTCGCGCATCATTACATATCTCTCGATCGCTGTAGTGGTAGCAAGAAAGTAAAAATTACCTTTGTGCAATTTTTGAAGAAACAAAAGATTGCCACAAAATGAACTTTATGTCATATTAAACAGTGCAATTAGTACTATCCGGAAAACTGTAAAGAAAAAAATTGAAGCTATTTTTGAGAAAGTGGTGTTTGAGCGTTTCTGAAAATGCGGAATTTTGAAATAAGTTTCTCAGAAAACTGATGATTTTTCGAGAAACTTTGACATTATTTAAAGAACATTTACTCAGAAATCCAATAATGTGATCAAATTGCGGTTAATATAAATATTAACGACGTGAGAGATAAGTAAAAATTTGCATTTTTGTAATATTTGAAGAAAACAAAACAATAGAGCAATATAGCGTTAATATCATTTTATTGAATACATTTAGCACTATGTATACCAAACGTTTAAAGAGAAATTTGGGGCGGTTTTTGACAAAATCTTATATTTGTTATTTTTTAATATTCCACGTGTTTCACGCAATATTGCGCGAAAATTACTAACATTTTCAAAAAAGTGTACATGACCTTAATGAAAGAACTAATTATGAAGAAAAATTTTATTTTAAGGAAAAATATTTATATTCAATTTTGTAGTTGTAGGAAGACTCCGAAAACATTTCAAACTTTTGAAAATTCAGAGTTAACAGTGAAAATCAGACAAATGCCTCCTTTATAATGGCATTTCACTCTATTTAAATAAGAAATTTAAAGAAATAATTTGGAGCAATTTTTGAGAAACTTTTGAAAGTGTCACAGTAGCTTCATATAAACTACCCCAAAAATTAATGACTGTTTTTCAAAATCGGAGAGCTTTGAATGAGGTCAGATCGACAGGGGTTTATTCAGCTTGGTAAAAATTCTATGCATAGTTTAGGAATAGTGTTGTTGACATACACCAGACAGGCAGACGGACGAACAGGACGGTCGGACGTTTTTTAAAAACAACACGGCGACGAGATTTCCCAGAACAAATTCTCCTATTCTGTTGAAGGCGAAAAGCGCAGTTGGTCCATGGCGGCAAGGCACCTTTGCTTTCCACTTGAGTCCATCCTCTATGGTCTTCCAGAAGCCTTGCAAGTGCGATATCTACTGCCTTTGTTCCCTTTTAATCTGCGTTATCGCGGAGGCAGAGCCCGCAGCCAGAGGAAGAGCTTTAAAAAGGGAGAGGGGAGCCAGGCTCCACCTCCACCTCAGCCCTTGTTGCTCTCCACGCCGAAAGAACGGGGCCACTTCGCAGACATGAGAAACGGGCCGTGATATTGGGGATAAACGGAAAAAAGAACAGTGTCCAAACCCACGTCATAATATGTCAGTGGGTATTAAGATACGACGTACAAATAAAGTCAGATCACGAAATTTAGGGAAAATTTCGGGGCTTCCAGTAGTTGTTATTTTATTAAGAGTGAAAGTACATGTCTTGACCATTTGAAGTCAGTTTCGTGACTTTGCCACGGCATAATATCAATGTTATGTATTTCAGTGATCGTTCAGTGATACCGACTGGTCTAACAAAGAAAAAATTGCATAAATTACTTTCTGAGAAATAATGTAATAGATGGAGTATTTTAGTGAAATTGGTTTTCAACGTTTTCATTTCGGTTGTTCTAAATTTAGTTATTTTTTGACAACTTTTTATTCATTACCTAGACAAACTATTATTATTATTAAGACGAACTATTATTTTGTATGACTACATACCATGTGTTACGTGAACATTATTACCGGTTGGTTAAATGTATTTATTCAGTACCAGAAGATTAATGTAAATTCAATTTCTGATTTTTTGGAAAAGTTTGTTGCTAACATTTTTTTAAACATTTTTTCCAGGTGAGTGGATTTACTCAATACGATCTCCTTCCACCCTGATTCCAATACAGTGGCTTGCGTCATCCATCATGTAAGTAATCTGAAATTTAATTTTTATCTTTAATTTCTTACAATGGACACTAGTGAACCATGGTAAGCGTTATATTTGCATTATTTAAAAAGTATATGGATTTCGGTTAGCGGAACAGAAACAATGTTCAGTATCAGCAACGTGAGCTGTAGTATTTCTAATTAATTACACAATGCTTTAATTTAGTACTACGGCTTACCTTTCTGCGAGGGGTACTCTTGTCTACTCTACTTTGCAAAATCTGAATTTTTCCAGGAGATTTCTGATTGAAGATGTGCGGAGAAATGCAACTCTGTCACAGTCATGCTCGCTTCGTGCAGCTTCGCGGGCGAGCGAGGGGAAACAGGGAGGGGAAGGGGGAGGGGCGCATGGGGAGGGGGCGGACAAGTTGAGTGCGAGAAAGCGAGAGCCCGCCTGCCCGTCCGCGATTCCCTCGCGCGATTTCTTCTTTCGTGGATTCCGCAGGAAGGAACTTGATGATGTGGATTTATGAGTAGAAATTGGTTATAGAATCTCGCGGCTTGATAAGCGAGCTGCGTATATCCTTGAAGGATACGTCAGTCTGTCTCTTCCTAGGGCCTTTATCCAGCCGACAGCCGGTTGCCCTTTACGTCCCGAAGGGACGCATATTCGACCATCCACTAGACAAACACTTGCGGGCTCCTCTGATCTGGGGTCAGCAGAACGCGAGGCCCTCCGCGACAACACACACACAAAGTCAAGGGACAAACAGCCATGCCCAAGGCGGGACTCGAACCCGCGACCCTTCGGACAGAAGCGCTGAGTCGGTACTCGCTCTTAGCCACCTCGGCCATCCAGGTCGGCACGTCAGTCTGTACGAGTACTAAATTACTAGTACTTCAGTCTGTATAGAATAAGATGTAGATGTTTGAGTAAATGAAATGGTTTGGATTGCCGAGTTGTTTGCTTTTCTTTTCCCTGGTTGTGACAAACGTATAGATTGCTGACATTTGTCGTAATGTACTCTTCGATTTACATTTATTTCAAATTTTCATGAAGAGATTAATTATCTTCCATGTTGAACGGATAAATATGAAGATAATGTATTTTTACACAGACTATGGGAAATTTTGATGCGTTCCGTTTCAACTTTATCGTAAAGGGTGAGTTTCATACGTGTTGGAACTTAAAAAACTCCCTCTTTTTTGTTCGTTTGTTTTATGCTAACAGTGGTAAATAAAATACGTTAAAAGTGTTTGATTCAATTTTTCTAAAACAGCGAAAACAGCACCCTCTCCCCATAAACGGTTACCAGGGCAAAAAAGTAATTTTATACAAATGTTTATTACCGCTATTCTCAGCATACATTTTCAAACATGTGTTCCTTATCTGTGATGGCATCTCCGATAGCGTACGATAAAAGCTATATCGTTCATAAAAAGATTTGCATATTTACCCAACATTTTCATCGTTTACACATTTACATGATAAAAATCTGCTTCACGAAACCACATCTACTGTTGCAGGTGCAGCACATTCGACCATCATTTCGGCATTTCACATTACCATACTACCGTACACTTTCCTCAAAGCAATTCGTCCATTACGAAACGTGCCTGTCATTCCGCCGTCTTCTCAGCCAAGCGGCCGTCCATCTGAAGCGGGGCTGTGCACCCACCCACGTCGTTCCGTCTCCCGGCGCCGGGAATCGAACCACGATTACGCGGCTTGGGCGGCGGGGAGGGGGACCTCATCCGTGGCATTTAACGCTTTCACCTCGAGCAGCCCAGCCCCGGAGGGGCTTAGCAAAGCAGCCTTTCGCGCGACATAAAAGTCAGCGGTTCACCGCTCGAGCGTGCTCTGCGCCTCCGCTAACACGGCCATGACAGTCACCGCCCCACTGATAGGGAAATTCCCACAGACGACGAGGACATGTAGGGGGAAAATAACTCATTTCTAGATAGGAACCTAAATTAAATAAAAATATTACTCGTTGTTTAAACAATTTCAAACTTTTGTGTGGTGTCCATGGACGTTACGTTTTCAGAGATATTTCGTATAATCTTACCTGTTAAGAATAATTTGAGATTTTCCCAACATTTCACAGACAGTAGTTTTTCAGTAAATGCTTTGTATTTCCCAGTAACTTTCATTGAATTGTAAAGTCGTTCGTACATAAGTTCTCTACATGTGTTTGTCAGCAATGTATATATTATGCCATTTAATAGCTATTTATCGCCTGAACAAACCTGATTATCCTTCACTTTCTGTCACTTCTACTGTAACACCATTCTTGCAACTTTCTAGCACGTCACATTTTCTTTATACCTTCCATTCACGCATTTCCTCGATTTCGATGTACCCGATGCCCCGCCTTCATCTTTTCGAATTGCTTCTCCCGCTACTCTGCTGCCACTGAACGCGCCGTAGTCCTCCCACCCCACATCCGCTGCTTACCTCCGTCGCGCGGTCACAGCGGGCAGTGGTACCTCTCGTCGCGTTTATAACCGGTAATTGATACGGCGGTTAACCCGGGCTATAACGCCGAGATGAAGGCATGTAAACACGTGTGCAGGTGGTGGTCGCGGCGCCGCCGCTCGGTAGATGCAGGGTCGCGGTGTGCGTATGCGTGTGTGTAAGAGAGAGAGAGAGAGAGAGAGAGAGTGAGAGAGAGAGAGAGAGAGTGAGAGAGAGAGAGAGATTGTGTGTGTGTAAGAGAGATTGTGTGTGTGTAAGAGAGAGAGAGAGATTGTGTGTGTAAGAGAGAGAGAGAGATTGTGTGTGTGTGTGTGTGTGTGTGTGTGTGTGTGTGTGTGTGTGTGTGTGTGTGTGTGTGTGTGTGCGTGCGAGAGAGCGCGGCGACGAAAGCGTTCTATGCAAATGAGTGCAGCGGGACTTTGGCGCCCCGCCAGGCACAGTGGCCCGTTGCCGACTGACGGTGTATCCGCTGGGCGACACCATGACCACCTCCCGCCTTACTCCTCAACGCCAGGGCTCGTCCCTTCGCTCCATCGTCCCCAACGTGTCCCAAAGCCCCAACCTGCAACACCCTAACACGCTCCATTACCATGCCCCGTTGTGAAAGCCAAGACACATCTACTCATTCATCGATACAGCCAATATCCACCTCTCTCCTTGTCCGTTGCCACGAGTGGCAGCACATTGTCTCGGCATTCTCGACTCGTCCCACAAATATTGTTTCTGTGAACCTTTAGTTCTACTTTCCTTCTTTCTCAATCTTCGTTTCTTCATCCTTCGTCTCCTACATTATCTCCATAACCTTCATCCTCAACGATAAACCCTTTCGTCCACTGTTATGGCCATCTCATTTTCCTCATAGCCACACCGTCGTTACCGCCGACGTCAACACTCTCGCTGTTTACAAGGAGGAGGAACCGCTGTGTGCACCTTGGGGTACGCCGCCCGGAAGGCGCCGGCCGAGGTGCTGGCCGAGGTGTACCTGTTGAGCGGGGGCGCGGGGAGGGCAGGGGCGTGACCCGGTGCGCGCGCTGACCGTTGCTGGCGCCGTGCCTCGGGTCAGCGCGTGACCCGGGCGCAGCGGCACTTGGAGCGCTGACAGATCTCCAGGACGGGCGCAAACCGTTTCAAGATTTGGCCGCGACCCGACGCCTCGGTAGATGCAATCCCCAAGGGAATAGAGTGTTTGTGCACCCTCAAGCATTGATCATCTGCGCATTCGCAGTTAAAGTTTCGCATCACTTTTGTACATCTGCGCATGAGCAGAAGATCGATAGAGCGTCCGCTAAGGCGTGCACAAACTCTCTGATATACTTCGATTTATTTACAGAGTCCGTTGCCGTTTCATCAGCCGTTAACGGTGTCATCCAATCGGGACCTTAAACTATAGGTGTCAGCCAATCTCCCGATTGGATGACACCGTAACAGTTGGTTTACGCCAACGAACTCTATGTTTAAATCAAAGTACAGAAAGATTACTATAAGAAGGGACCACTCTGACAGCTACTGCTTGGCCATTGCTGGTAATGTGACTGTGATTTACGTACATGCACTCATTTGGCAGTGCGTTCGTTTACAATTAGCTCATTTGCAAACAACTTCATCACTATCTCTTATAATGTCATCGCCATGCATGAGATTCAATAGTTCTCCGATTTGTCAAAGTGGTTCCTTCTTAGAGTAACTGTATATCAGTTTCTTCTCGAGGTGGTTAGTTGGCGTTTAATCTCAAAGTATATGATCAAACAATATTTTGGGTACATGTTTAATCTTCAAGGATTATAGGAATATTGTGTGGGATATCTCACCCTAATTTTCTTTTGGTGTTTCCATTTGGTTTTGTTTCTAATGTATACAAAGTGAGCAGGTCTCCTAGGAACATTTCAAATTTCAACGGGAACAAAAATCTGAATTTTTGATTCATTTTCATGTCTTGGACTCACAATTTTTCACAAACCGTGAGTTCACATTTTTCACTATGAAAAGAGAAAAGCTAAAGATAAAAGTGAATAGCTATCTTTCTTCTTGAAAATGTGTTGATTGTCATGCTGTAATAGCGTTGTATTTTAAACATGTTCCTAGATGTGGTGACGTTTTGTATTCACTTTGAACATAGAACTAGAACTTACAAACTATTTTTACGCGATAATTTAATTGGGATCACAATTATTGTAAAAACATTGTGCCCATTATAGTAAAAACAATTCGAAATGTCGAACTTGGACAATTCTCAAGGAACTGCGCTACTTCAAAGAGCCCACGTTTGTGCGGAGATGCTTCAACTTACAGAGTTTATTCTATGCAGGATGCATCTGAAAGTAAGTATTAAGAACAATATACGCTCTTGTGTTTTGCATGCAGAATGACTACAAGGCATTAGTGACTAAACAGAGCTTGTGCGGACGTCTGGGAATGAAAGCGATGAGGTGGATGTTCTTCAAGGAAGGAAAATGGAGTTGGCCATGAACAGGAACTTCCACGTTTTGCACGACTTGTAGATGCAAAATCATGCTTCAATTTCTCCGCAAGTGACACGAGACGCGTATGTAATTAAAACATGTGTGTCTTGCGAGAGTCAGAAATTCATGTGTGTATCGAAGAAGCAAAATTACTTACTTGAGAGTTATAAATTATTAAGACGGGGAACATTGTTATGGCCACAGTGCTTCCCAAACGCCGAAACCGCACCACCTGTGTTTGTGAAAACTTAATCTTGCGGCGCGCGTGTCGCAGGATGTTGCCCTTCCTTCCGAGACATGCATTATCCCCACGACAAGCCCTCGAGGGAGAGTTGCCGTCTGCGTTTGTTTAACGTTCCATGAGTCGTTCGCGATACTCGTAGGCGACGTGTGTTCCGATGCGAAGCAAGCGCTCCCGGCGGAGACTCTTTAAACTTTGCCGTGAGGCTGCGGGCGCCGCAAGGGGTGGCTGCGGCGGCGCATAGAAAGGGAGGACGAAGGAGTGGGGGAGGCGGAAGGGGGGGGGTTCCGAAAGGAGCCGCGCGGGGCGGGTCATGGTGAAGGCGGCTGCGGATCGGAGGCGGGGAACCGGGAGCGGGTTAGGGTAGGGAAAGGGGTATGGTGGGATGAGAAGGGGTGGGGTTGGGTGGGCCGCGGCCGGGGAATTGAACGCTTTGCGGCTCGCCAAACAGCGCAACTTCCGTAATAGCGCGCGGCACCGAAGTTCGTCGTGGGGCGCTGGCGGCGGCCCCCCTCCAGCGCCCTGCCCCCCCCCCCCCTCCCCTCGGAGCCGCTCCTATAACCCATGCACCTTCGCCTCCGCCACTGCGCCGGCAAGGGTTCCCCGTCGCAGCCACGTCGCACGTTCGCTTTTACACCACTGCGGGTTTCTGCCCTTATTTTTTTCTGTCACCCTAATTTTTCTTCCAGTTTGCATCCGAATATTGTCTCTGTCAATTCCGCTGCCTTATATTTTCCGCGTCCCGTCACTGTTATTACTCGTCTTTTCGTGGAATACCTTCTGAGTGTGGCGCGTCTGGTTTGGTCGATTATGCAAACCGTCGCCTACTCTATTTTTCACAGCCAAGCTACGCTGTTAACGTTATTGCATTCTTAATCCAACACGGTGCTGCATTTTCGCGAAAGTTAGTCGCAGATGCGAGATACCGTGTTTGCCTTTGAATCAGATTTCTAATCGAGATATGTACAGGACCAATTACTTTTTTTCAGAATGTAGGTTAAAGACGTTTTCGTGAAAATGGGAGACAAAATTGTTTCACGCGAGTCTCTGTTGATTACGTGTTTGATGTTTTATGAATGAAAAATATGCGATTGATTTAGTGGTAGTTTATTTTATTCGTTTCATTATTCGCATTCTTTAAATAACATAGAAAGTAATATCGGCCGACCTGGATGGCCGAGGTGGTTAAGAGCGAGTACCAACTCAGCGCTTCGGTCCAAAGGGTCGCGGGTTCGAGTCACGCCTTGGGCATGGCTGTTTGTCCCTTGACTTTGTGTGTGTGTGTTGTCGCGGAGGGCCTCGCGTTCTGCTGACCCCAGATCAGAGGAGCCCGCAAGTGTTTGTCTAGTGTATGGTCGAATATGCGTTCCTTCGGGACGTAAAGGGCAACCGGCTGTCGGCTGGATACAAGTCCTAGGAAAAAAAAAGTAATATCGAAGAGATTTTTTCAGGAACTGACAAACATGGTCAACGTTTCATAAGATATATATGAGATTGTTGGATATTAGAATAAAATAATTTATCCTTGCTCTTTGATCTTTTCCGAACACTCCGTTTTTTACTTAAGCTCCTAACCATTATTCCTTTGACTTACAAACCGATAACCAGTAGTGATACTACCTGCTATTTTTCACCTCGCCGAACTATCATGACCTACAGAACATTAACCCTTGCAAACGTCTAGGTAAATCCAACGAGGAAAGAAGGTTACCAGATAACATAATGCCGAAAGTTAGCCGTGAGTATATCATGTTAACAGGTAGATGATAACCTGGAGGTGATGTAATTTTTGTGCTTGAATGTATGACAGAACGAAGGGAAGTTGCATAGTTTTAACACATTCGTTTTAATATCGTGAGTCATTTTCTCAGATGTCAAATTTGCATAATAATTGGGAAATATAGCTCTTGGCTTCTTATAACTTGATATGGCAACGTAATGAATTATTAGAACAAATTCCACGCAGTACGTGCTTGACGCAAAGGTCTAATCCATTGGTTGAGGTTCCTCCAATGGGTCAACTATTTCATCTGGAGCACCGCATGAGACGGTGGTTCCCGGTACCACCAAGTGGAAGCCATCGGTCAAACGCGGCAAATGGAATTGACCCTGCCCGCTCCACAGCACTGCAGCAGCGGGGCTTCAATTGGAACTTGGTCGCCGGCGACGGTGCGGGGCAACCCGGCGGCCAACCAAAGGCAGCGCGACCGGCACCTCCGCCCCAGATCAAGAGCCTTTCCGCCCGCCGCGGCGGAGAAGGAGCGGGAGGGAGGAGCCAGAGAAGGGGGGACAACGTCATGCCCAACGAAATAAAACACGGCGGGAGGGCGTCAAGGAAATAAACGAGGGGCTGTCTCATGAATACCAACCTTTGAGCAACATATTGTTCCTCGCGGGACACAGGCGTGCGTTTTCGCCCCGCCCCCCGCCTCCGCGCGTCTTCCCTCTCTGTCTCACGTTCAATCTCGCGACGCCGTTCCCTTCGGAAAACTCTTCCCTCCCCCTCGTTCGGCCCCCGCCCGCTGTTGCAGGGCGTCGCTTGATTAAGACGTTGCGTCCGAGCGGGGCGTGTTTCGGATTTCCACTTACACTTCCGTGCACCCCTCCCGTGGGGTCGGACGCCGCATTCCGAAGTGGGAGCTTTGTTTCCAATAGTGTCCTAGAGACTCGCGTACCTTTTGTGTGGAACGAGGCTCGTTAATTCGGTCGTTGTTTTCATTTAGGCCCAGCCGTGAGAAGAGGGGGCATTATTCCAGGCCCAGCGTTTGGGAACAGATCGTTGTGTTTTTTAGAAGATCATTAAGTTGAAAATAATGTGCTTTTGTGCGATGTGTCAATCGTAACGGGCGTCATGCTACGAGTAGGTGGAAATGTTGGCACTATAGCTGTCCGAAAGCAATATCTCATTCAATCTTACTGACGCAGCTGTAAAGAATAGTATGCCGGGTAGAATTTAATTGGACGTTTTGATTAAGTGTGTAATGTTCCGGCGGACCAATAGAAGGGATATGAAGTAACTTAAAATACTTCAGTATTTCGTTTCCGAGATCCTTCAAAAAATATGTCTGTATTTTGATATTGTTTCTGCTACACTTTTATTTTGCGTGAGAAATACAAAAGATTATATTATTCTTATAGAAAAGATTATAATATTATTCTGTACTAGTTTTTACCTAAAATAATCTATATATTTTACAGCACGAGTGACTTATTTTTAAAGTCGGCTGAGCAAGTCGAAAACTGAAATCAAATTTTGTCTTCTGTAAATACACAAGAGAACGTAGAAAACAATGTATTAATTGATTAATTAATGTTGTTAGGTTTTGTCGAATAAAACGTTATCTCTTTCAATTTAAAGGTTTCTCAGAAATCGATGAAGAGCAATTTGTTGAAATGACCCAATTACATTTGAATAAGCTACGTACAATCCAAAACGCGTTGTCAACGACTAACACTATTGTAGATAATAATATTCACCCAATCACTACAAACATCGAACCCATCTTCACTTCCGTTGTGTTCTCCAAAGCAAGATTAAAGGATCCATGCCGACGCAACACGCCGGTTACAAAAGTCCTTCAGGCTCCACATCTGATGAATTTCTGCCAGTAGAAGTCTAGAACAGGGGAGTATTCGTTATGCAAGGAACTGTCAAAGTGCTGTGAACGTTAAACGTTGGACGTTGCCTTTCTTGTGAGAGCAACTGCCGAATTTGCTGATGGCGATGGAGGCGGCGGCAGAGCTGTCTCCTTGGTCGCGCTATGCAAATGAGGTGCGCAGAACGAGGTGGGCACCTGTCGCAGGGCAGCAAACATGCGCAACCTAATATTCGACGCCAAACACTGTGTTTGTAGTGTGCTTCCGATGTAAATGCAAGCCGTTAGACAAAATATGTGACGTGTAATTTGGTTCAGACCCGGCGTATGCGGGTAAACAGAACTGCGGGTCCACCTGTTGAAGAACGACTAGTTCCAAGATCTAACGTCTCACGCTAGGATCTTTCAAGTGCATTTGAAGACGAATTTGCACGTAAATACGTTTTTGTGGTACATATTTTCGAGAAAGGAATATTATCCTCTAAAGACTGGAGGTGAAAGGTAACTGATATTATAATTTCATTGATTCAAATCCAGCTTATTTATATGAATTGGCATCACCGTTTGTAAATTAGGTTCCAAAGCAGTTGTTTGCCAAAGATTAACCTTAAAAAAGTACTGGAATGCTTTGAATTATTTGCAAGGAGTATAGATATCAATAGTATTACTCAGTTTGCGTAAAAAGAATGATTATCATGTAAAATGAATACTTGATTTCTTCAGTAAGAATTAATACGAGTGCCAAGATTTGTGTCAATGTGCAACTGTGAACTTACATCACATTGTTTCGTTGTCATGATACGTCAATAACAGATAGCGAGACGGAGGAGAGAAAAACAAACGGACAATTGGTACAAATTAAGAGGACTCCACTCTCCCCTCGCACTTCCACGTCCGGGAGTTCCGTGAAGTTCTCAGTGCGGTGCTTCGCTATAGGCATGATGCGTGAAGGAGCTGTCCGCGCGCGTTTATTTGTGTAGCCTGCTTCCCGTGGCAGCTGAGGACTGGCTGTGCGCCCCCGCCCCCGCCCCCGCCCCCGCCCCCGCCCCCGCCCCCGCCCCCGTCCGCGCTGCGAGAACGACCTGTTTACAGGCGAGAGCGCCCAGGCGCCGTCGTAAACCCCGATTCCCCGGAGCCGAGCGCGGAGGCTGTGTCATCGCTCAAGTGAGCGGATCACAGTCATCGGCCCGCCCACCAAGCACGATTCATCGATTCGTCCGCATTCCCAATCGTTTGACCCCCAGGCAACTCTTTCACATCCACTCGTCTCTCAACTACCGCTCACCCACCACTAGCGTGTCTAATCGCTCGCGTATTGCTTGCTGTTCACCGGCCTATTCGCTCATGCCGCTTCTCGCCCGTCCACCCACCTTCCCGCTCTCCCTCCCAGTCGCTCCCCTTCTCTCTGCCCCACTCTCTCACTCACTGCCCGCCCTCCCACTCATTCACTCACTGGCTCACTCACTACCTCACCCGCCCACTCACAGCCTCAGCCGCCCATTCACGCCCCCACTAGCCCACTCACGCCCTCCCTCGCCCACTCACCCGCCCACTCAGTCCCTCGCCCATCCCTTACTCCTTAACCTGTCCATTCACTTAATCCCTCTCCCCCCTTCCCAGCCCCTTCCGCCATCATTGAAATATATTCTCCTTCATATACTTTCCTCCCGTTTCCGGCCACTGTTTATTGTCTCCCTTGTCTTTCATACTACCAGCCATTTTCTCTCTGCCCGTCTCTGTGTCTGCCCTTTCTCAGCTCTTTTCCTCTCAACCCGCGTGCAGCGTTCCTGTGTCCTAACCTGCGTGGCCTCCCCGCATCCATGATGCGCCCGCGCGTCCGTCTGTTGCGGGGAGAGGGCCGCGGGGAAAGCGAGACGAGGCGAGGTGATGTCACGGCCGGCGCCGGCCGAGCGGCGCGAAGCGGACTTCTCTCGTCGCTGAAGAGCTTCCGACAGCTGGCGGCCGCGCCACTGGGCGCAGCGGGCCGGTTTCTCTCGCATCGCGTTTGTGCGCTGTGGGAGCTTAGCTGTTGATAAAAATATTGATTCAGTGGTGAGTTGTAGTTGACATTTACATAATTGAAATGATTGAAGGCGTTGTCATTGTCAACAATAGTATTTATTTTAAAAATAGCAGCTTTCGATGGCTTAGCCATCATCATCGTGGTAGTCGTGTTTGTGGCTCCCAGACAGCAGAAAATGATGATGATGGCTAAGCCATCGAAAGCTGCTATTTTTAAAATAAATACTATTGTTGACAATGACAACGCCTTCAATCATTTCAATTGTTGATAAAAACCTTAATTTTGCTTCAACGGATACATACTTATATTTGTATCCTATTACATGTTAGAAGTTAATAGACTCTGAATGTTTTTAAAGAACATTTTATTCAGTAACAACGGATAGTTATTCCGTTTGAAAGTTGGTGAAAGAGCAGGCAGCCTCTGAAAAACGTCTATTTCACTCAAATTTAATATACTGCGTATAGACCTTTCTTTATAAATCGCAATTCCTCGATTATTTTCTGGTGTTAACGTTTCAATCTATCTGGACATATTTCAAAAGCAATTGAAACTGCCACATCAGAATAACGTAACATGCTTTCAAAGGGCGAGGAAGATTTATTCAAATTAGCTAAGTTCAGTTTTCATTCATACTTTTTTAGTCTTCCACCCATTGCCGTCTAGTGAGTTCGCAAAAAGTCTTCTAATATGAATGCAAATTCTTGAAGTACTCTTGCTTCTGTATTCCAATGACTCTTCCCGAAAGATTAAGGATACACTGTTTCGTAATCAAGATACAGGCAGGCTTTTACCCTGGCGGAAACGTATGAGAAAAAATTGCGACGTCCTTTCCGGACGGGTCAACTAACCTTGGGTGAAGTGTTTCTCGCAATCTCGTCACCTTTTACGTCCCTCAACGCGACGAGAGTCTGCAACAGAGAGTAGTGAACTCGAGTATTTGTCAACAGACATAGTTTTTAGGCGTATGTTGTTGCGGATTGTCGACTAATGCTTATTGAAGGTTCTATTATCGACACCCGATTGAGTCGATTTCCGCTACGACACCAGTTAGGTAGCGGATGATGCTATACCTGTAGTTCTGCCTAGATGTAGAGTTCTAGAAGCCGCCTGCTCTGTATGGTCGTTTCTTTGATCAATTCCCGGTAGGTGTGGGAGCAGTACTTTCAGCAAGAAGCCACGGTCCATATTTTGCCCCACTCAGCAAAAGGCCTCGACCCACACTTTTCTCGCCCATAATTTGCCCACTCTTAGGACGAGAATATGGGTTTATTCCGTATGGCCCACCCCAGATGATCTAGGACTCCAGCAGAACTACAAACATAGGCGTTTCTGGCACTAAAATGGGGGGGGGATAAAGGGAAATTATTTAAATGGTAGTCCCCCTCTCGAGTTAGTTTAATAACATTACGCTTTATAAAAGCGGTGTATCAAAAAGCTCATGTTATATCGCAGCTCATAAATTCAATAATGTACTCGGACGGAACTTAGAAAACTATCCATCGCGTAAAAATTGACACATATATGAACATCAGAAGTACTTAATTATCTGAACTTATTTAATATACTACCATTTTTTAATGGTCATTGGAATAGAGATTGCCCTGCAACCATCGTGGCTGCAATGAATCTGGTTGCTAACTCGAATAGGCGGAGAAGGTTCAGCAAATCTGTATGAGCCAGCGCCCCCTTCCCCTTCAAAGACGTCCGTGACTAGAAGTTTGCGTTTGGAAGGCCAAGAACGTAATTGGGCAGTACGACCATGGGAGGAAGATTCATACTTCGGCGTATCTTTGCACAGGACTAAGGAGGCAAAGAGACTGTGTAGATTTACAAGTAGACTCCATCTCTGCCGGAAATGTCCGTAAGCAACAGTCTTTCCCGCAGTGGTGAACGCCACCTCAGGTGAAAGGTTTCTCGCAACGTCGTCACCTTCTGCGTGGCGAGCGTCTGCGAAAGGGGCAGTGGACTCGCGGGTGCGTCCGTGGAGGCCGGGCCGCGCAGGGATCCGCAATTTCTGCTGCGCCGGGTGAAAGGCAAAACGACGACGTTGCAGGCGCGAGATCTCGACGTTGGCGGCGTTGGCGGGCGGAAGAAATCGATGCGACTCACAGAACGAGGAGAAAAACTGCAGCGACATGAGATCGCAAATGTGAGGCGGCGATTTCCTGCTGCGGAGGAGAGAGTTCTGGGTTTAACCGCTAGTGTTCGTGAGTTGATCACTGGTGTTGCTGTGTGTTGATGGTTGTCCCCGTTCAGGATGTGCTAGACTTCTGGTAAAGAATCTGTTCATCTGTTTTGTTAATGCTAAACACAATAATTATATAAAATTTAAAAAGTGTGTGTTTTTCTAATGTGCATTATGTATTATGTATGTATTATGCATCTCCATAACATCAGCATTTGATATTGTTTATATTGATCACGCAAAAGTTGTATGGATTTAAATTCTACAATGATGTTGCAAAAATTTCAGGTGAAAGATACAAAATACTATGTCAAATGTAGGTTGTGGCAACAGGATTACATTTATTTTCTGTACGATTGTATTTGAAAGGCACAATAAAATATGAACGGGTTTTGCGGTCATTCATTTGAAAGTTTGAACACCTGCCGTTGTAGGCCATATTCTTTGTGTTATTTTCTTGAACCCTCCCGCAGAAAATAGATAAAAGTCTCTCGTTTGACGAGTTGTTCTTGAGCAAAAGAAAACGCATCTCTTGATTATACCAGTGATTATTATGCCATCTCATTATGCAATTTAATTATACGTAAAAATCTTCATCGGATTTTCAACGAATAAATTATTCCGAAAGTTTTTTTAAGAATTTTTTTGCGCTGCAGGCTAGAACTTCCCAAAAGATCAAACGAAATCTATATTTGAACAATTCGACTCAAAATTGTTACATATTAGAGAAAATATTATTTGACGTAATTGTATCCAAAGTGTAAGTTCGTTTATGAACCAGATCTCAGAAAGTGCTACTTGGTCGATCCGGAGCTATTTCTAACCATCCCATCCTTTCCTCTTTATTTGGTTGAGAGGCACTGAAACCGAAGAGGCCCGAAAGAAAACACTCGTTGCTTCACTGACACCGCCTCCTCTCGTAGTATAAAGGCGAAGGGGAGTTCTGGACCGGTGCACGGCGAAAGCAGCCCCGAAGACCCTCTCGCGCTTCTATAAACGAACGCGCAGGATCCCTGCTTCTTTTAAGAGACGGTGGTGGTGGTGGTGGTGGTGGTGGTGGTGGTGGTGGTGGTGGTTGTGGTGGTGGCGGGGTCTTGGGTATGGCGATTGCCCCCTCCTCCCTCTGCGAGAAGTCCCCTCCACCCCGGCAGCCTTACTCGCAAGAAAGGTTTCTCTGATTACCTGGCTTGCATTCAGCTCGCTTCTGCCATTGTCCTTTTCCCGAGAGACGGAAGAAAAGGGTAATTCGTTTCTTTTGCGCGATGTTGCTTCCATTGCTGCGTGTCTTTGCGAAAGGAGAAAACGAAAATTGTTCCATTTACGTTCGCAATATGTTTGTTTTTTGGCGTGGCAGATTTTTGCGTTTTTATCGACGTTACTTTCGTCGAAGAAATGCGCGGCGGTGATGGTGGCCCATTCATTTTGATATTTGTTGTTTTAACCTGATATTCATCTTCCATTCCCTCGTTGTGTATTGCTGAAACTTTTTCTCGTATCTGCCTTAACCAATTTTCCTTTCTCATTTTCTCTCATTTTGGTGGAACAAAAAATTCTTCTTACGTATGTTAGCGGCGAGGACTTTTTCAACGTTTTCTCGTTTCCTTTATAATTTTCTTTTCCTTGGAAAAATATGCAGTCACTAACCACTGCGTTTCTCATTTTCACCCTTCCTCTACATTCTGTCGTTATTACTAAATGTCTTCATTTTTCTTTCCGCTCCACGAAACTTCATTTCCGTTGACTTAATGCATCGAAACCGCCCTGCTCCTAATGCCGAATGTTTGCTCGAATCTCATTAGGATGTGTTTTAATTGAACTTCCCGGCGCGGCAGCCGTCTGGTGCAAGCACGTCTCCCGAGTAGAGAGCCGTCGAAAGCCATCCTCCATCCTCCCGCGACTCGGTCTCGACGCCGGGACCTCCATCTGGTTCAAGGCACTTCGCCGCTCTCTCTGCCATTGGAGAGTGGTACTAGCCGACTTCAGAAGCTTGTGAGCTGGCCATTGATTAAACCACAAAGCCTTATTTTATTTATTCGATCGGCTTTATCATGTAAATAATACATATACAGTAGTATCATACGTTAAAAGACGGAACTCGTGGAGGTTATGGCTGGCGCATACGTTTCTCATTATTTGTGTCCGAGTTCCAACTCAATTCATATGGAAATTGTGATGAAAATCCAATGTTTCCGCAAGTTTTCTCAGTCTGAAAAATTAGCTAAATTACAATTAAAATACACGAAAATTTGTGTTTCTGAAATTCTTTTATACTTTTTCTGTTGTACAATTTAAACTGCTTTTTGAGTTAATATTGTATAAGTTTTTTTAGTGTTCGTAATCTATTTGAAATCTGTAAAGTGGATTATCCACTGTTCGGGTAGAATAAAGGAAACAAAAACAACTGAGACCGTGATCCGAGAAGCAATTAATCGAACACTGAATTAAATGGATCATTGTTTGCAGCACATCGGTCGTGCTCGCTCAGGGGATTATCACGACATCGCCCTTAGATCATCAAATAATTACATATAATATGGTTAATCTGGAATATATTCAGGGCAACCCAGTCTTCTCGGGTGATTAAAAAATAATGCTAATTGAATTGACGTAGGAATAAATCTTCTTCTTTTTCTGATGAACTTGTAGTTCTTTTACGGTAATATTGAGCCTGTTTCCATGCCTTATTCATCCCTAAAAATATGTTTGGTTAAACATTGAAAATCCAAGAACTTGTTGGTTTGGAGACAAATTTAAATGAGTGAAAGAAAATAATTTTAAAATCTAATACAGATTTTACTTCTAGGATGTTTATCAGAATGCCTATTCAGAAAAAGGAGTGTAATTAATGGTAAATAAAAAAATAAAAGAAACGTTATTTCTTTCAACGACTTCACTTTGAAACGAAGTTATCAGTATAATTATGAAAAAGGCACGTAAAAAGGTTTCAAAGAAAATTCAAACATTCATGTAAAATTAGTTTATTTTTCTGTACTTCGTGGATTTGTATATCAATCATAAAACTTCAGTGAGTGTTGTTGTGGTATCTGGTGAATGGAGAATATTGAATTTCAACAACAGCTGTAATCTCATTCGTTCCATGCACAGATCTTTGACACGTGATAGAAGAAGCATTCTCGAATTACTTAAACCCGAAAAAAATGCAGAGTAATCCACGGAGCATCTGTTTTTTTCTGGGTCATTGTGTCGTTTGCGTATGGACGTTCGTCTGGCATGGAGAAAACTGGCATATGGGCCGCTCCAGGTCTATTTTGGCTTCTGGGGCCGTTCCGCCATGCGGCTCCAGACAACACGAGAAGGCTGCGCCGTTATTGCAGCTGGCGGCCCAAGTTAGATCGCCTGGTGCACCGTATTGTCGTCCGTCGCTGCCCCTACCTCCGCTCCCCCCCCCACTCCACTGCCACTGCCACTGCCACTGCCACTGCCACTGCCACTGTCCTCGCCTCTGCCAACGCCTCCGCCCTCACCTCTGCTGCGCCATCTCCATAATCACTTCCACCTCCTCTGACACCTCCACTCTGCCTCTACCACAACACTAACCCTTCTACCTCCGCCGCAACCCTTTGCCGCACCTCCTCCGCTTCCACCTGCACTAGAAATTTTCTCTCAATGCGGAGATTCAGTGTCCCACTGTTTGCTGCTGCTGCTATCACTGTGTTTTAGAATTAATGGAAGCCACCGAAAAGTTTCGTGAGTTACTTCGAAGTAACGAGAAGTGCACAGAACATGCGCGTGCCACTGAGACTCCCATCTCGCTTTAATAACTTCATTATAAAAAATCTCTTGGTTGAAAATGATGAATGTGACCTAAAAGTTTCAGAATTGCACCGTGTTCCACTGCGGTGATGTAGACGGTATACAAAACTTCACTTATTTAGGGACTTCTATAGCTGAAAGCACACGTCACATGCGACACACTGTTGGTTGATCCATTTGTCAACTTGGGCATTCAGTGATTCACGCTCATCTGATGTTTTGCATGTATGGTTCGGGCTGAATTCTGAGTTCAGTATCTTCATTGTTGATTTGCTTCAACTGAGACTCAAAAAAAATATTCTGTAAGAAACGTTAGAAAAATGAAGAGAGTAAAATGATATTTTGTTTTTATTCTTTTTGTGGTAATTTCTACTCACCATCAAAGTGTATTTCAGTTGTTAGTGTAGAAGTAGCAGTGCGTAAAGATATTCATCTAGTGTCTCGTTGGAAACTCGTGGGTCCGGATGCCCTGAATGATAGTTTTCGCATTCTCCCCCAATAATATCGGAGCATTGCCTTTTAAACAATGGGTCAGAGCAATGCGCGACCCTCCCTTCTCCATTCTATTCCTACATTCATTCCTGTGATGTTGAAAAGACTCCAACAATTGGGAATACGTGGATGTCAAGCCATGTTGAGATCCAGCAGCGTAGAAAGAGGAAGAAAGAAAAGGTACTGTGGTACGAGTATACACCTCATCTAGAAGTATACTCAGGACCTAATTTTCCTACCAGCATTATAAGTAGTTGGTTTCCGCGCTCCGCAAAAGTTTTTCATAAAATACACGGGAAACGTCATAAAATACTTTGTATCTGTAAAATAATTGTTAATCAAATAGTATAGTGTACCAAAGTCACAATATTATAATTAGTTTTTTAGTAAATGTGATGTAAAATGTGGTGTATGTAAATGTGGTAAAATTCCAGAGGACCGTCCTAAGACGCTTTTGTGCTTCAGAACCCGCAGTAAGTAAATGCGGCCGCAGGTGTCCTCTGTGATTGTTCGTACCGGCAATTGAGCAGTGTTTTTTCAGAACTCCATAAATGCAAAAGATACGAGTACCTTTTCGTAAAACAAATGTTGAGATTGCATTTATATCGGTTTTTGCTAAAATCTTCTAATTTTTAATGCTTAAAGGTGAAGTTTACTATAGAATTTGTTGCGTTTTGATAAAATTCGGTTTGAGGGATGATGAAACGGGCCAAAAGATGCCTAAATGATGTATAACCTATATTAAATTTCTTTTGCATTTATCGAGTTTTGAACTCGACTAGCTACATAGCTAGGCCGAGTTCAGTCGCTTGTCTGGAGGAGAATTCTAGCGGTCGACTGCTTTAAATAGTGTTCCATGGTTTCTCCGATCAATACTAGGCGAATACCAGAGGAGTACCCTAAAAATCGGGCCACAGACCGCGCGCGGTCTTTCCTTCGCCTTCCTAACTCTATCCCATCCCCTTACACACACTTACACTATCAAGTACTACAGTACCGTACAAGTCAAGAGACCGGGCAAGGATTTCAAGCTTGACCCGGCTAGGGCTGTGCCCCGCTGGTGGAAGATACCTGATTGGGGAAAACCCTCTAGCCGGCGGTAGGTCGGCGCCGAATCTCCCCATCAAGCGGGGGAGGATCGCCGCGACCTCCCGCAGAAATAGCATGTACTACACTTACGGGACTAATGACCTTAGCAGTTGACGCGCCTGGAATCACTAATCAATCAACCAGTTTATCGTGTTTTGAAAAAAAAACTCCATTTGAGGGATGATGAAACAAATGCCTAAACGACCTCTATTGAATTCCTTTTAGATTTATTTGGGGTTTTGAAATCCGCTCCTCAGTTGGCGACCAGGTCCACTGTGGCGCGGAAGGCGAAGGTGTGGGGGAAGTGGGGCGAGGCACCTCTCGAAGGCGATGGCGGGGGCGGGGGCGGGGGCGGGGCGCACCTGGCGGCGGTGGCGGCGGCGGAGGGGGCGGCAGCTGGGCCGATTCGCGACGCGCCATCTGCGCGCAGCTGCGTGGCTCTCGCCGCGGCCTCCGCGTTGTGTGGCTGGGCCAGCGCGGGACGACACGAAGAGAGGGAAATGAGATAAAATTATGTAGAGAAATGTGTTTGCAATTTCAAACATTTGGGACAGTAATATATCTGATGGATGGTATGTGCGGATGTATGATTAGAATAACAATACTGGTATTTTCGTAATACTGTAGGTATTTTTGTAGATACATGAAAAACGAGGAATTTTAGGAATTTTTTCCTCAATCACTGTGAAATTTTCTTTTAAACAATTGATGTTTTGAAGAAGCATTATCTACAGCAGCACTTTTAAGCACCATGAACATGATGAGGAGAAAACAGAGACGATGACTCGTTTATGTAGAAGGCTATAGATGTTCATCATCCTGTTAATCGAACCAAGTTTCGATTAGTGGCTTCGCTTGTTTTGTGACGGATGGAATTCATTAATCGAATCGTCAGAAAGTATGATGGAAGTTAAAATTCAATTAATACGGAAAAACAAATAAACTCTAGCGTAGTTCTGGAGTGCATATGAAAATGAAATGGTGATAAATTTACTAATGAACGATTTTACATTGGACATTTTACATACGAACATCATACTGTGGTTTGTGATAGTGCTACATTTACTAACAAGAGCAGTTGAAAAACTAAATGGATACCAACTTCATGCAGTGGTTTGTATTAATATATTAGAGTGCATATAATAGTAAACAGCCTTTTTACGCTGTTCATACCGGAAGCGGTAGCTCAGTGCATCAACTGATGTCACTGCAGCGCCTCTGACCGGGAGGTCCTAGGTTCGAGTCCTGACGGCGGCAGGATTTTCGACACTAGCTTTCCAGCTAGGTCGAATTCAGTCGCTATCTGGAGGAGAAGTCTAGCGGCCGGCTGCTCTGATCGGTGGTTTTCCGAGGTCTCTCCGATCAACACCAGGCGAATGCCAGAGCAGTACCCTACCAAACGGGCCACGGACCGCGCGCGATCTGTCCTTCCTCGTCCTTGTCCTATCCTACACACACACTTACACTAACATGCACTACACTACCACATATCCCGAGAGACCGGTCGGGAGCTTAGAGATTGTCCCGGCTGGGGCGGTGCACCGCTGGTGGGAGAGTCCTGGTTAGGGGGAAACCCCACTAGCCGACGGTAGGTCGGCGCCGGATCTCGCCATCCGGCGGGGGAAGATCACCGCCACATCCCGAGAAAAAAGCATGCACTACACTAACGGGACCAATGACTATAGCAGTTGACGCGCCCGGAAACACGAAAAATCAGTCAATCAATCAATCATTTACGCTGTTCATGCGGCGGAGGCGGCAAGGCGCGCGCGGCGTGGGCGGTGATCGCTTCCGGCGCGCTGGCGTTGCGCTGCACCGCGGAGCCCGACGCGCGCCGTCGCGCAGTTGCAGTCGCGGGATTAGTAGTTGCGCGAGCGAGGCGGGGCGCATGTGTTGCGCCAGAATCGAGAAGAAAAAGTCATGTGATGAGACAAGTTGACGGTTGTTGGACACAACGTGGCCGGACAAACGGTGCTGATGGTATTTGTACTGCACTTGACAAAGGAATGTTGGTTGGCACTTCGTGTAAAACACGCATGTTGTGATTGCAAAATACACTGGTGTCACTGCTCAGTTTTGGCTTACGGGTTGTATTAGAGGGAGGTACCCGCCCGATAATCTGTACATTATTTATTGAATTGTTCTCCTCAATATTATGGTGTTGGAATTGTCCGTGACAATGTATAGCTAAGAATCCGCAATATCTAGATTATCCATCTCATAATTCGTAATTGCCTATGAAAGACATGCCAGTGTTTTAATAATTCTACACTCGGTCGGGATAAAAAGCCTAGGTTCTATCGGAAGAACAGCCCTAAGGAGACGTCTTGAAAATTGTATTGGGGGCGTACTCCTTTTTAAAAAATATAAATTCATTGTTACAGCACAAAGACAGAAGGAAGTATATGCACAATTCATGACAATGCAACAATTATTTGTAGTATGAGTTTCACGTTTAAAGGACAGAGGCAACGAGATCTTAACTTTGTATTTCCTTTAGTTTCTACTTTGTACAGTGGGAAAATCTTTTTGAATGCATAAACTGTATATTCATGAGACGTGCTCATCTGCTGTATGGAGAAATCTGCTACATTAATTCACACATGTCGTGCAACTTCTGCAAGAATTTTGGAATTGTTCTGTAGACGTTACACACGTACGTGAATAACTTCTTGCATCACTTCTGTTACGAAAACTGTCAGCCCTTTAATTCATTATTCAAACCTACTAAAACGAAAACAAGCGTTACATAAAATATGGAAAACAAGGGATGTGAATGATTCAATTCTTAGTATTCCTTATTCGCTGTTATTATTACTATTACTATTATTACTATTATTATTATTATTATTATTATTATTATTATTATTATTATTATTATTATTATTATTATTATTATTATTATTCCTTGCAAAGGTCTGAAACATGAAAATGAAATTGGAAGTCATATATTTGAATATTAAAAACGACATGCGACCATATTTAGAAACGCGAGAAATGTTACATCAAAAAAACTACAAAGCGAAATGTAGTAAACCAGTGATATTACAGTATTCCTGGAAGTATTTCATAGAAAATCCATTGGAATCACATGTCAGAGTATCATCTACAGCTCGACCCTAGCAACGCGCACGGTTGCTGAAGTCTGTGCTGGGCGCCCCCGCGACTTACGGCAAATAAATGAAAGGCCCTCCCTTGGCTCCACCCTTCCGCCGGAGGGTGCATCCGTCGCTCCCCGAGGGACGAGTCCCCTCCCCCCGCCGTCGCCCCCCTTCTTCCCACCTTGAGCAGAATACGCGCGGTGCGGACGGGGTGTGTTGTCATTTCGCCCACCCGCGCTCCACCCCATACATCCCTCCCTCTCCCTCTGCACCCTACATTTCTCTTCCCCCGCACCCTCTCTCTCTCCTCATGCCCCCTATGTTCCTCCTTCCAACACCTCCCCCTGCCCTGTACATCCCTCTCCCCGCCCCTACATTCCTCCTCCCGTTCCTATATCGTTCCTCCTGCCCCCTATATTCCTCACCCCGCCCCCTATATTCCGCCCTCTCTCCACCCCCTATATCCCTCTCTCTGTCCCTCGAATACTTCCCTCTGCACCCTACATTTCTCTTCCTCCCGCACCTTCTCTCTTCTCTCCCCTCATGCCCCCTATGTTCCTCCTTCCAACACCTCCCCCTGCCCTGCACATCACTCTCCCCGCCCCTACATTCCTCCTCCCGTTCCTATATCGTTCCTCCTGCCCCCTATATTCCTCACACCCCGCCCCCTATATCCCGCCCTCTCTCCGCCCCTTTATCCCTCTCTCTGTCCCTCGAATACTTCCTCTGCACCCTACATTTCTCTTTCCCGCACCCCTCTCCTCATGCCCCTATGTTCCTCCTTCCAACACCTCCCCCTGCCCTGTACTCTCCCCGCCCCTACACTCCTCCCGCCTTCATCGTTCCCTCGTGCCCCCATTCCCTCACCCCGCCCCCTATTCCCGCCCTCTCTCCGCCCCCTTTATCCCTCTCTCTGTCCCTCGAATACTTCCCTCTGCACCCTACATTTCTCTTCCCCCGCACCCTCTCTCTCTCCTCATGCCCCCTATGTTCCTCCTTCCAACACCTCCCCCTGCCCTGTACATCCCTCTCCCCGCCCCTACAGTCCTCCTCCCGCCCCTATATCGTTCCTCCTGCCCCCTATATTCCTCACCCCGCCCCCTATATTCCGCCCTCTCTCCGCCCCCTTATCCCTCTCTCTGTCCCTCGAATACTTCCTCTGCACCCTACATTTCTCTTCCCCCGCACCCTCTCTCTCTCCTCATGCCCCCTATGTTCCTCCTTCCAACACCTCCCCCTGCCCTGTACATCCCTCTCCCCGCCCCTACAGTCCTCCTCCCGCCCCTATATCGTTCCTCCTGCCCCCTATATTCCTCACCCCGCCCCCTATATCCCGCCCTCTCTCCGCCCCCTATATCCCTCTCTCTGTCCCTCGAATACTTCCCTCTGCACCCTATATCTCTTCCCCCGCCACCTATATCCCTCCTCCTGCACCTTGTACTCCTCTCACCGCCCCCCGTGCCCCCCATCCGCTGCCTGCCCGCCCCCGCCCCCTGCGCGCCTGGGCCCCAATCCCTCCGCCGGAAGTGCGAGTGGCTGCCGGCGCCGGATGATCCCGCGCGGAGTGCCGCTGGGCGGTGAGGCGCTTCGCTGCTCTTCTTTACATATTCCCCTCGGAAGCTTCTCGGCTTTCGCGGCGGGCGCTCCCTCGGGAACCCCGGGACTTCAGACGGAAGCAAGTGCGCAGCGACACAAGTGAGTGCGTATAAGTAATACATGTGCGTTCGGATGCGGTGGAAGAAGTGGTTTCTCCGCAGACGACTTTTCGAATGGGGTTTGGTTGTTCAGTTTCCTGATAAAGGGGAAGAACAGCATCCTACAAGAGATGTTGCAAGTAATGGTCGTCCACCCTCTGTTTTCTCAATCCTCGACATTGTAAAAGATTTCCGTGTTTTGATGTTTCATTGTATTTAATCGCAATAATACACAAATTTAGAACACTTGTCAGTAATGGCAATCATGTTTGTTTTATAGCTTCTGCCTGAATTGGCGTGAAATATCAGGAAATGTCACAAACGCATGTAGGTGATGATTCGTTGCAGGCACTACTGCTTTTTTTCCCCCTAGGGCTTGTATCCAGCCGACAGCCGGTTTCCCTTTACGTCCCGAAGGGACGCATATTCGACCATACACTAGACAAACACACTTGCGGGCTCCTCTGATCTGGGGTCAGCAGAACGCGAGGCCCTCCGCGACAACACATACATACAAAGTCAAGGGACAAACAGCCATGCCCAAGGCGGGACTCGAACCCGCGACCCTTCGGACCAAAGCGCTGAGTCGGTACTCGCTCTTAGCCACCTCGGCCATCCAGGTCGACGCACTGCTGATACTTGCCTTTTTATACACGAGAACCAATTAGTGTTTTTTTAAATATATTGAAACTGTCATTTTCCCTTCCAATTGTTGTCATCACTGCTACGAAAAAGAAAAGACATGCAAGTAATCCGAAATGTATTTATAAACTATTTAATTTTTACCCCGGTTTGTTCGATTCTATTACTTTCACAATTTTTTTTTCTATTTCCGATTGAACTTCCCTTTTATCACCCTCCATCTCAACGCATGGGAGATGAACACTCTTACCCCAAACCTCAAAGTTGACGGTCATCCAACACGGAGAAATTACGATGTTCCTGCAACCAGTTAGCTTCAGTTGAATCCAGTCTGGTTCTCAGTATGCAAGTAGGACGCGTCCTAGAGCCAAGATTTATGTTCCGGTGTCTGTAAGGTGTCGACGCGAACGATAATATTGGAGTTCAGTGGACGTTCTGACAGGATGTTCTGACTGGAAGAAATACAAAACGATAACAACAGATGCCTGAGGGCACGTGATGTTCCTCTTCCACAGGAGGCGGCAGATTGTGATTCATGTCGGCCCCGTAAGGAGCGCTCGAGTACCAGGCCGAAGAGAATGACGAGGAAGAAGCCGAGGCCAAAGAATGCTTAATACTTTCAGAGAAGAGGATTCTGCCTTTTCTTGTTTCGGAAAATCGTATTATTGCATAAAAACAAATACATTGTGTGTCTTGAAAGTACAAGTGATTTTTCGGCGGAGACATCATACTATCAAACTAGAATTCCTTTCTTAAAAATATTATATAAATGATCTGAGGTATGGCTCCATTTCTATCAGCTATTGGGTTATTAGTTAGCAACCTATGTTGGAAATATATTAAAGCACTACGGTCTACATCTTTGCATCATGAATAGTTCATGATATTCATAATTATTGTAGCTATCGTTCTTAAGAATTCATATCATCATCACCATGAGTGACATTGTATAACTTCTGTCATATGAAATGATCGTTTACATGTCCTAAAGTATTATGCAAGAAATCTTTCCTGAATTGTCAAGTAAAGCGCTATTGGAATGAAGGACACGCTAAGGAAGCGCTATTGTAAATGAAGGCTACTATTTTGCCAGATATCGTACTTTTTAATGTTAATGCATAATCGTATTACGCGATGAACGAATTGAATCTTTTAATGCGTAATCACACTACGTGATAATGCCGAAGACATATTTAATTGGTATCCAATTATCATATAACATACGGGACAGCAAGAGCGTAAGAAAGGAAGGAGAATGTGAAAGATGATGAAGCCGGGGTGGGGGTGGGAGTAGCGGAAAGAGATGGCAAGTAGAAGAAGCGGATGCGCGGACGATGTAGGAGAGAGAGGCGGATGAAGGTCAGCGAGTCGTACGCTGGTAGTCGCCCGCGCAGCTCTCTCTCCTCGCCACGCTCTGCGCCACGCTCCGCGCCTCGCTCCGCGCCAAGCTCCTCGCTTCTCACGAAGGCGGAGGCTGTGGCGGCACCCAACCTTCGGCTGCTTGACCCACATCCCCGCACGCCGCGCCTCCCGCCCACGCCGCCGCAGCAGCACATCTGCTGCTCCAGCTGCAAGGCCCGCACGCCCACGCCTTCGCGCTTCCCTCCCCCCGCCCCTTCTCCCGCCTAGTCATTCGATCAGATACACTCGTAAATAGTTTAAGCAATATTTCTCTTACACTTGTGTATTGTTTTTCATTTTATACGCCTACTTTTCCTTTCAATTCTTTTATTTCATTTAATTTTTTAATATGCTTCTTTAAAATAATTAAGTAATGCAATATTGATCACAACTCCATTTTTGTTATATTTCTTCTAAATCTATCATTCATAATTTTTGGAAGTGCTATGACTTTATATTATTCCGCGTGCATAACTACAGTCCTAGTTTTTAAATTGCTTCTTACCCCGAGCATGTTCGTACCCTTGCCGTCCCGCCCTTCCAACCGCTCCCGATACCTCCATCCCATGCACTCGCTCCGCCCTGTCTGCTCTCTTTGCCTTCGATCCCCCCCCGCCCCCTCCACTCTCTCCGCCCCTGGTTCCCTCGTCCCCCTGCGAGGGGCTGATATTGGTTCACAGCCGATATTGTTGCTTTTTCTGCAACTACTCTGACTGAGAGGTCCTAGGGTTCGAGTCCCGACGGTGGCGGATTTTCGACACTAGTTAATTCATAGCTAGATCGAGTTCAGCCGCTCGCTGTCTGGTAAAGAATTCTAGCGATCGGCTGCTCTTTCTCGGTAAATTTCCGTGATTTTTTTTAATAATACCAGGCGAAAGCTGGAACAGTTTCTCAACAAACGAGCCACGTGGCGCGCGATCTTTCCTTCCTTTTCTTGCCCTTTCCTCTCCCCTACACACACTTGTACCTGAACTAAACTTCCAACACGAAGGGAGACCAATCGAAAGCTTAGAGCTTGTACTGGCCGGGTCGGCGCCATATCTCACCATCCTGCGGGGAGCCACCTTGAGATACAAAATCATTCACTGCACTAGCGGGTCTGATGGCCCTGGCAGGAGACGTACCCGGGAACATCAGGCGCCCCTGCGCACTCTCCGCACCTTCACCCCTCCACGCTCATTGCCCCATCCTCTCCGCCTTTTCCCCCTCCCTGCCCTTCCATCCCTTCCGCCCTCACCGACCGCGTCGCCATCTCTTCCTCCCACCCCCACCGCTCTTCTGCCCTCTGTGCCACCCACTCTACCTCATCATCACCGCCTTTTCCCCCTCCCTGCCCTTCCATCACATCCGCCCTCACCGACCGCGTCGCCATCTCTTCCTCCCGCCCCCACCGCTCTTCTGCCCTCTGTGCCACCCACTCTACCTCATCATCACCGCCTTTTCCCCCTCCCTGCCCTTCCATCCCATCCGCCCTCACCGACCGCGTCGCCATCTCTTCCTCCCGCCCCCACCGCTCTTCTGCCCTCTGTTGCCGCCACTCTACCTCATCATCACCGCCTTTTCCCCCTCCCTGCCCTTCCATCCATCCGCCCTCACCGACCGCGTCCTTAATCTCTTCACTCCGCCCCCACCGCTCTTCTGCCCTCTGTGTGCCACCCACTCTACCTCATCATCCGCCGCCTTTTTCCCCCTCCTGCCCTTCCATCCCATCCGCCCTCACCGACCACGCATCGCCATCTCTCTCCTCCGCCCCCACCGCTCGCTCTGCCCTCTGTGCCACCCACGCTCTACCTCATCATCATAACACCCTCCTGCCCTTCCAATCCCATCCGCCCTCACCGACCGCGTCATGCATCTCTTTCGCCCGCCCCCACCGCTCTTCTGCCCTCTGTGCCACCCACTCTACCTCATCATCACCGCCTTTTCCCCCTCCCTGCCCCTCCATCCCATCCGCCCTCACCGGCCGCGTCGCCATCTCTTCCGCCCGCCCCCACCGCTCTTCTGCCCTCTGTGCCACCCACTCTACCTCATCATCATCACTTCATGTTCTCCTCCCGGCGCCTTGGCCCGCGCTGCCCTCGCGCTCTTTCAGTGACTCCCGGGTCATAAGAGTGCACGCTATAGCAAGGCAATTGGGACACAGCAACAGAGGAGGCTTTGGGTTGAGAAACCCGGGGTGACGTCATGCTATCTTAATGCCGAGACACGTGAGGAGCCAGCCGAACATTACTTGTAAGCACAAATGCCGCGTTGTTAGAACTAATGCCACTGGAATGTCGACGCAAGAGGTCGAAGGAGGCTAAGAATAAACGAATAAACATTTGAAGCAAAGAGAGAAGGAATGTTGAAGAACAATAGTATAAAGTGGTAAGTGAATATACATTGTTGAAATTTGATGTGTTAACGCCGATATTGTATTTCTGTTGTCGGTTTGAACAGTATTTCTACGTTAAATAGTTAATAAATTTAAAAAAAACATGTAATATTTTCTTTAGCAAGAGCAACATGAATTAATGAAGTAGTCAATTAACACGTATCATCTTCCTAAGTGTTCCGTTCTTTTGGAATGTATTAATTCGCCAGCTACATGGTTGACAATCGAAACGCATGTTACTCAGTGCGTGCTTAATGAAAAACTGTGAATCGTAATGATCGTCAATTTGCATTCTCGCGTTCTCCCGCAGTGGTTACTGCGCCGCACCGTATTCATCTTATTGGTGAGCATTCTCACATGCCACTGTCTCGCCAGGACTCATGTTGTATCTTACATGGTAGCTGAGGTGGCTTAATAGAACTTGACGCAAAAGTGATACGAAGACGGTGACTAGTCGCCCATTGTCTTCCTCCTTTTATTGACCAGTCGTTGCGTGCGAGTACAATAGCTCGCTAGCCACACGACAGCAGCCATACGACCAATGGAGACGTCGCAGAATGGACGTGAAGTGACAACGCAGCTTTGTCGCTGGAGCGGATGTGTGGTATGGAATGCTAAATAGGAATAAACAGAATTTAATCAATTATAATTACTTGTAGAGAATAAAATCGTCATAGGCTCCTTTATAAACATGATTCATGTTTTGAAAAAAATACGTTAAGTGCAAATAATTAGACAGTAACCCGAGGTGTATGCTGTTATTTTTAACCTGATAATAAATTCTTGGATATAATACGATAAATTAATAATATCAAGACCTTAAAATGTAGTTGCGATGCACACATTACGTAGTGTTGGCTCACTAAAGTTTCACCCTACGGGGCCTGAGCACCAATGAGCCACATTCATATTAATTATGTAATGCAATTCGAGTGTTACATATTATTTTAGGCACATAGGTGCAATATTTTCTTTCTGAGAAGACAATATAAATAATTGATACAGTACTTATTACATTTAACTAACACCAGGAACATGTGTTGATATTGTTTAAAATTAGGATTGAAATTTATTATTCAGTGCAGTATCATTCTTAAATTTAATAAAACTGAATTCATTCAGACATGTTTGCGTTCATGGGGTGCATCGAGGAGTGACGCGGACTGCAAGGACGTGAGCCATTTGGGCAGCCCTGATCCGCAGGCAGCGGTTTGTTGTCTTTGCCTTTTAAAGGCGAGAGCTGCGCGCAGTCGCTGGCCGTTTAAACGCGGCCTGCTCCGGCCGCGCCTGTCTCTTTCTTGTCGCCAGCCAGCTCTGAAGCGAGATACGTAGTTAAATTGCGCAGTGAACGTGGCACAGTGCAGGAAACTATGTAAGAGATTTGAAGGTTTCCAGTGTGCCAACACGTTAGCAGTTGTCCAAAGGGTGTTGGCTTGAAAGTTGATTCTCTTAAGTATTACATTTTAGTTGCGTTATTGGTAACGCTTTTGATATAAAATAACAGTTTGATATCTTGACAAGATCACATAATAGATCACGAATTCGTACAGCACACTAAGCATTGAAATTATATAATTACATTGTGTCTTGATAAATGCTGTCGCAATTCTAATTCACTTCTCATAAGAGTCTAATCAATTATGAATATTTTGCATTCTACCTCTTAAATCTATATTTAATTGGTTTTTGAATACATTTCTTGGAAGTTGTAACAATATCCCAGGGTTTTATATAATATAACAACGACGTACATTATCTCTCATTTAATATATTCATTAAACATTTATTATCTTGTTAAACTAATTTATGAGTTTTTTCGTAATTAAAAAGGACGATAATTTTATTTTTTATAAGTTACGTCATCTGAATGTAAAGATGATAATTTTTTATAATAAAGCATAATGCTCTTGCTGGGAAACGTTTAAAGTGTTAAATGAGCTTTTATTGCCTTTTTTTCTCGGAGTACATTAATTTCTCCTCTGTGAATACATCAGAAAAGCTTAAACAATACAAACATCAACAAAGCTGTTACAATACAGTCCACAAATTACATTGCTATAACTTGAAAAGTTTATTGAAGTCTCCTCTTTAATTTCGCTAGTTCTCTCACTTTTTACGTCTAAAAGTAGAAATCGTTAATTAGAAATCAGCAAAACGCGTTGATAGTCAAGAGTTAATTTCACAATACTTGGGGAAGTCAAAAATATTTATTTGTGCCAAACGATCTTTGAAGATTTTTATTTAGTTTTATGTAAAGTCAAACATAACGAAACTGAGATCAGTTTCATAATAAGAGTTATTAAATCAGATGTGTTCTAATAATCCATGGCCTCCTATGAATAGTTATCAATATCAGTCTACATCTTTCACAGGAATAGTCAGATTTAAATAAAAATTGAAGTTTATCGGAAATTTGCAAAATGTATAAAACGTTGCAAGTATTCGTTACATCTTATTACAGTACTGGATTGATTATCTAGTTCTCCCTAACAGTCTTATTCAGTAATTCTCGCATTGGATAATACTCGTGTTGTAAACCTTTTACCTATTTCGTGAACAACTCTTCCAGCGCAAGGAACGCTCGTCGTTCGAGGAACGTCCTTTAGCTGGCGAGTCGTTCGGAGCGTCGCGCAGCCCGCTGGGCGGCGGCGGCGGCGGCGGCGACCGGTGCGGCGACTTCTCTTTCCGGGGCCGCTATTGACCCCCTTCGCGCCGGTCGCCGCGACCGCCGCCGCCGCCGCCGCCGCCGCCGCCGCCGCCGCCGCCGCCGCCGCCGCCTCCTCCTCCTCCTCCAACGACCCGGACGCGATCGCCGCACAATGGCCCCCGCCGCCGCCGCCGCCGCCGTCGGCCCCTGCGCCGCCTCCTGGGACGATTCGGATCCTCCGCGCTTCAGCCGCGGCCGGAGCCTTTTTCTCGCAGTTGCTTCTCTCGTCGATTCTCGAACAATGGCGATTCGAGAGAACATCGTACAAGCGGTTGGTAAATAAACGGAAATAACTCAAATAGACTGCAGTGTGCTTTCGTGTGCAAATGGACTGCAGTTGGCTTTCGTGCGTAAAAGTAAGAAACTAAAGAAGGAAAGAAATGTGGAAGAGTGATGTTCCAGCTGTCACAATAAATTATCCATTGTGACCAATTGTACATTGACTTGTCAATTAGTCAGCTAATCTGGCTGGACGGAAAGCTGAAGTTGTCAGTGTGTTGCTGAATTTTCTTTACTGAAAAATCTTAAAATTTTGAAAAGAAATATTTTTATATCAAATCTAATGGTGCAATTCGATTCATTAGTCGATATTTCTTGATATTTGTATCCCGGAATATTAATGTATGGGGAAGTTAAAGATGAATAAATTAGATTCAAGTTGTCGATTTTAGAGTTCCAGAATGTTCACATGCTTTTGTCGTTAATGAGGATGAAGAATTACCCTGTGATAATAATGTAAAATGCAGGTTTAAAGGTTTACTAAAATTTCAACTCAAAATTATCGTCTTGAGGTTCAGATAATACAATTGTTTAAACTGGATCATATCCCATCATCTTTTTTTTTTATTAGTTATTTAAGGTCGCATCAACATCTTAGGTCATTAGCGACCACTATTGCTGTTAACGGTATGGTAACTATGTGGATGAAACGATATGGTGACTGATGATAAGGGGTGAAAGGACGAACACAAATACAACCATGCCCGAGGCGGGACTCGAACCCGCGACCCTTCGGTCCGAGATCACTACGACACTACTGCCTTAGCGATCTCGGCCACCGGGCCGGCATCCCATCATCTTTGTTGTCTCCGAAACACGTCCTTAGGAGCGCCATGGCTCCAGCCGCATTTTGCTCCACCTGTCCGCACGCGTTCGTTCGCAATGGCGATGTTTCGAGGCCATTCGATTCAATCGCCGTCTTGTCGCAGGGCCGCCTCCGCAGAGGCGATGCCCTCTCGAGGGCGCCCTCTCCAAAACGCGCCCTTCCGCGGGGTGCTTCGGAGCCTTTCGGGTCGCGTGACGCGTGTTCTTCGGTCGGCCCGCGTGTCCTCGCGTGCGTTCATCGGAGCGCCTCGTTCGTGTCCTTCCCTGTTGCGTACAGTCCGTGCCAAAAGTTTCGAATCTCTGCGAACTGGACCTATGTCAGTTAGTGAAGAGGTACGCCCCGACTGGGAATAGTCACTACTATTCGCGGTCATTTTTTCTCGGCTCTTCTTACTTTATGATGTAATAATGTTGATCAGATGCATGTGAGAAAATGGTGGTTCACTCAGATGCTCTCAGCAGAACGCTACACCACTTCATGAAACCTCAGTTCGTGTTTTATAAGTGTGCTAATCTGCACTGTCGTTAAAATCGAGACCATAGTGCGCCATGTGCGAATCGGATGCTTTGTGATGTTTCATTTGGACCTAGTGATTCCAACTACTTCAATAGTTTGATATCTAGATACATTTTATAAAAATATCGGTTTTATGAAATCTCATATTTTTAAAAAAAATGAGCTTTCGTATTCTTTGGAAATAAAAAACTCTTCGTCACGAGCTAAGTAGAAAAGTAAGAATCCGGTGGAACACACAACAAACAAATATTACTGTTTGTAGAGTGCTGATTTTGTGAAACGTATAGTATGGTAGATTCGCCAATCACGCCATAGTAACGAATGACATTGGGTGAATGAACATGGGGAATATACCCAATGCTTTACTCGGGATTGGAAGCCGTAGTCCTCATCTCCGCGCTCTACGACGCTGCTCCCAGCCCCTCCGCCACGACTAGAGACATGTTCAGCTGTTGCAGTCGAACAAATATTGATACCAATTATTAGCCTTTCGCTTTTTAATAAACAATTTAAATGGAATGCTACCAAAACATGTTGTTCGCTTATTTCAACTGAGCAAAACGAAGAATAGGGTTCCGAGTTTCACTTTACTTCCGTCGCTTCCAGGGCATCGGCCACGCGCGTGCTTCGTGCTCCTTGCACCTGGCGCCGAGTGTCCCTGGAGAACCCCGAAGCGATCGGCTGTTGCCTCTCGAGGAGGACGCATCTCCGGCAGGGGCGAGCTCTCGGCGATTGGCCTTTGGTCCTCGGTCCTTGGCCCTGCGCTCTCCCACCCAGCACTCATTCACCACCCATCAACACACACACACACCGCCTCGCCCGCCGCCCCTTTCGCCGCCCACTGTGGAGCCAAGAGAGTTTTTTTATTTGACTTGTGGGCATATTTCACGATCTCTTTAGGTATTTCATTTGTTCTTCAGAATTGTGAAGGGTATTGATTAACCCCTCAGGCGTGGACGACGGCATATGTCGTCCTTCACGGGATCACTCTCTAGCGTGTGCGACGGCATATCCCGTTCATGCTTTTGAATGCGCCGCCAGGGTTTCTTGATAAATTTCGCGAAGTGATCGCTAGCTAGCTCTTCAATGTAGTGTCTTAGAATCGTGTATTCCGATTTTCATGTTTTCCACACCAGCTGTTGATGTTTTATAAACGATATTGTGGTTGCTGACGTAGAATTATCTGTGGTACTACTACAATGACGGGATTGACAAAATAAATTATCCAGACGTAAATTCTGGTACTAAAACCAGAAATTTGTCTAATGAAGTTAGTAGTGTGCTATAACAACAAAAACAGAAAATAAACATATTTTTGCAAACTTTGCCTTGGAAACACTTTTTGTATTGCTATTTGCTTCGAAGTACACCGGTCTCGAAAAGATATGTTTTGTTTATTCTTTTCGGTCAATGTACATATTATTTGTGATCATATCGATAAACTAAATGAAAGAACATCCTTTAGCGTAAATATCCTAATTTTTCCAGAAATGTTTCTTCAATAGTTTAGAACCTAGTTTAGTTTCAACCTAGATGAAAACGGGATTGTAACTTCTAATTAGTTTAAATTTAATTTTAAATTTAAACTGATTAGAAAATTTAAATTTAAAAGTCTCGCTGCAGCAGCTGACGGTAGGCGGCGAAAGTTACGCCTGAAGGGTTAAAGACACGAACTAGTATAACTACCCAAATAAATTTCTACAGCGTTTATACATCAATTTTTAAATCTGTGTGAAAATGAGAATCTAAATTGTGTAAAAATGATAATCTAAATCTACGATACGCGGACAATAAAATAAAATATCGTTGGTACAATCCCAAGGAGAAAAACGCAGAATGGCGAGTACCATTTTGCACTGTCAATAAATGTAGGGTATACATTTTTAACTATTGAATCATTAAAAGTAAATTGCGAGAATGCATTCAATTACTTATTTTTAAATAACTTTCTGATAATTTATTAAATGACTGATGAAAAACGTATAAATTGCAAGTTAAAGAATTTCAATGACTTATAAGGAAGAATGTCCAGACTTACTGTTTCAATGAACCCCCAATCATCATTCTTCCTGACTTATGCCATTCATTTACTGAAAAAGCAGATGATAATGATGATCTTTGATACCATACAACATTATAAAGGGCGTTCATTTAAAAAATGTTTAATATGAGGGGTCTAAATGAGATAATAACCTTTTAGTTGTAATACAGACGCACAAATACAGCTTTTTTGCCCGGTACGTAATAAAGGGGTGAATGATGAAGGAGCCGTGTGATGGTATGAGCGGCAGGGACCCGAGAGCATCCTAACGTCTGCGTGTAGACCAGACCCTCGGAAACTTTGGGCTCCTGAGCGGAATGGGCCTGGCGGTGGCGGAGGAGGCCCCGCCCTTTGAAGGCGCGCCGCGCAGCCCTCTCGTGCCTCAGACGAGATTGTGCGTCTTAGACGAGGTCGGGTGCCTTGAGGTAGCAACTCCTGCCCTCGATAGGTCGTGAGGTTGCAGCTCGAAGTTATAGAAGGTTCGTAGAGTAATATGATAATTAAACTTATTTAAATCTCACAATTCCTTGGTTGTGCAATTATTACGTATTAAAACCGTTCAAGAAATATAAATTCAAATTTTCTATTCCTCAATTCCACATTCTATTCAACAAAATCATTCAATAATGTATTTTGTTTTTCTGTAATTACAAAAAAACTTTCTAACTAAACATACTCGTTGAAACATTTTACAAGACCAAATTATTTAATTCATCTGAACAATTTACGGTTTCAACCTTTTATGATGCAGGTTTAATCTTCGTCGCAAAACTGGTGCGAAACCAACCCGTTTTACCAATTTTGAAGTACAATTTTTCTCCGGGAAATCCAACTTCCACTCCGTTCTTCGATAACCATATTTCCCAAATGGAGCATAAAACAATTTTTTCCTCCAATAACCTTTCTCAACCTCCGGGGCAGGCGCGGCTCTGGCCGTGCGGCTGCCCTCTCGACCACTCGGGCGGAAGCGAAAAGGCCATAAATTCCACGTGCGGGCGCTGCACTCAGCGGGCACGAGATCGAACTCCGTGCATAGCTGAGAGTACAAAGTGAGCTCGTTACGGACCTCCGCACCCGTTTCCGCAGTCTCGGCACTGGCGTCGTCCCTTCTTCTCCCAACGATTTTCCCCTCCGCATTTCGACTTCGCATCTCTGCCCTCTACTAGCCTCACGTTTTAAGCTTGTGCCTTCGGCCTTTCTCCTTCTCCCCCCCCCCTATTCAGATTATACTCTCCGGCCTACACCACAGCTGGGGTGATTCGCCTTCGCTGTGTTGCTGGAAATCCTATCCTACACGTCGCCCCTGACTCTCTCCTCGTTTACGTCCCTTACATGTTCTATTCTCCTATGACGTAGTAGGATAATGGATCACGGGATCGGTCAATTAATGAATCCTACTACTTATTAACGGTCGTGATTTCTACAATGGTCAATTTCAAAATTCATTAATTGACCGATCCCGTGATCCATTATCCTACTACTTATTAACGGTCGTGATTTCTACAATGGTTCTCCTACGACATTCACGCCTGCTTGTTTCTCCGAGTCTGCCTCGTCCAAGACTGCCTCGTCAACCCAGACTGCCTCGTTGTCCTCTGCATCGCCTCGCCGCTGTCTTCGTCTTTATCACTTCTCTCTTGGATCTTTCCACAGCGGATACATCTTGCATTTCAGGCTCTCCATTCAGAATACATTAATCTCACGTTCCGGTTTTATTTTCCGTCACACTGCCTTCTCTCGCCACGGTTAGTTTTCTCCTCATCGTTTTTGCCCAGCTACCCTTTCCCTTCTTATGCGTGATTCCTCCCCCTCGCCGACCACCGACTCACTCCCCGCACCCTCGCCGTGGCCGCCGCCGCCACCCCACCACCCCATCCCACCCGGCGGAAGACGTATTGGAACAAGTTTTTGATGCAGTTAAAGGGCGTGGGGTTACGCAAGCGTGCCGCGCGCTCGCGGGCTGTAAACAAAGCGTGAATCACTGGCGGGCGGCGCAAGCAGCGCAACGGAAAGGCCAAGGCGCTTGCACAATAGAGCAGAGCATGTTGTGACGGCTCTTTTTTAACCTCTTTGCTCCAGACGTCTGGAATTTTATTTTATTATCATATATACCATGTAAGCTGATGAGACACTCGTATTTACAATATCATTTTATATACATACATTTTATTTGAACTGCAATTGGGTATGACCCGGTGGCAGTTAATTAACAATAATTACAATAATAATAACACTTAACATTAATAATAATAATATCAATAATAATAACAATATTAATAATAATAACAATAATAATAAAGGAGTACAATACAAGCCGAACATGCAAAAATCATACTATCACTAATATTAAGTATTATAACAAATATTTCAACTCGTATGATATATAATAATTATAATTATATGTCGGTGATGCTAAAATTTAATACAAGCTACATAAATATTGGCTAAATTTATTGTTTTTAATTCATTGATCGCGTTCACTACAATTAACTGCACGACACTGCACTGCACAACACTACACTGTTTTTGCTTTGAGTTACACTGACCAGCACTTCACCGCACTTCACTGCACTTCACAGCACTTCACCGCACTAACTCATTTAATGTCATTTAATGTCATTTAATGTCATTTAATATTCTAACGATATCATTCGCTGATCCTACTTATCACACGCAGCTGCCAATACTAACTAAAATTTACACAAAGGGAGTGGGTGGATACCAACACACGTTATGATTAATTTGCCCGCAATATCAGACGCAAGTGCTCGCAAATTAGTGCTATTTTTCTTTACTTTTACTTGGTTAACATTTAATAAGCCAGCATGATATTTTCCATTATTTCTGATGAGAATATTGACCATGCTTACGCAGAACCAACATACAAAACATGTAGTTGCTTGCTTCTATATACAGCTGGAATCAGGTCCCTCTAGTGACATTTGTAATTATAAAGTCCAAAAGCTGCGTACCAACTCATCGTTGTTGCCATTTGCTTCTGCGACTCCTCATATCAACACATCCGACTTCCTTCTCCTTTTCATGTACTACTCTTTTCTATTTTCCAATACTTTCGGATCTGGAAGTTTGTGAATTTAAAATACGCCTGTATGAAATGTCCACTCCGAAATTATTAAAGTAGAAATGTTTATCTTATTTCTCAAATACTATTCGTTTTTCAACTACCGTTGAAAAGAACCTCCTCAGAACACTTCAAATCTCTCGAAAATTCAACACGAATTATACCCTAGTAAGCAAATAAGTGCCGTGTCACCTTCGTTTACGTCAACGATTTTCTGTCGAATTTTTGCTTCTCCCTACACTGATACAAATAAATCATCCTTTCTCTTTCTTTACTAAGGGCTAATCTATTCTTTGTCTTTTTGTTGTTCATCTTTTTATTTTTTTAATTAATCAAGCCTAGTATTTATTTCATACAGTACAATTCAAAAAAATTCAAGATCATTACTTCAGTTTATACTTTGTCCCCTTACATTCTTGTTAAATTTTCATTTACACATACGTCGGAGTGCGTTGGCCACTCAATGTTTATTCAACGGGCGCACCGATCAGGGCTGTCCTTTTTGTGGGAACTTAAATTCCATCTCAGTATACATACAAATATTTCCTGCTTTCTTATAGTATTTGTTCTTTAAATCTCGCCTCAGATATGTTTCCGTTTAAGAGATTTTAATGTAGGGACTGGAAATGGATTGGAATATTACTTAAGACAGCGTTTTAAGACAATAAAATACATAATACAGCTGTTAAATAAAATTCTGGCATTTGAAATATAGTATTTCTGTAATGTTAAAAATGAGCTTTCAAAATTAGCATTTTCGTAGCGCAACTTCATGAGCTTGAGAACAGTGCTTGTGGTAGTAAAGATTAAAACTTCTGTCATTTTGTATCGCTCGAATTGTATTTTATAAATGTCCATGAACATTTTGTGAGTGGAAAATACCAAAGGAATCCTGAGCTTTATCTTAAACACTTCACCTCGCATCACGAGAGGGCATTCCGTTGTTTTATGTGTAGCGGTCCTCGTGCTTCATAAACATGCGTGACCTGCTTTGAAAACCTTTTAGTTCTTTCTTTGTCCACTCTTAGCATTATTGTATTGATGCCTCTATTAGCATGTCACATAAATGAAAGCCGTTGTATTTATGTTTACGGGACTTAAATAGAACACCTCTGGAGCACGCAAGAAAACCCGTTAGCATGGTTTGTGCCCACTAGCGTATCACAGCGGAGCACAAGCCAGAAGCGCGCCTCCCGTGTGATAGCGCACTATTCTAATCACTCTCTACTCTCTCTCTACGTCTGAAGTGTTTGACAGACTTGTAGTCACCTAGAATGAATCGGGATAACACTTCCGCATAAGTTTTATCTGATGAGATATAAAGATGGATGATTTAATGATACATTTGATATGTCTTTTCGTTTTGTGATCATAAATTAACGATCATACATAATGCCGTATAGCTAGGCGTTGACCTTTCTTCAAATGTATGTGTCGATTCATTGTACTAAGTTATTGTATATCAGTGTCTTTCACTTGATGTGAGTTCGAACGGGTTATTGCATTTTTTATTGCTGCGATTGTGATTAACGAGTAGAAAAGCGAAGTCATCATATGTTTCCCGTTTCATATGTCTTACGTCCTAAGACATTCTTCCGGGTGAATAACACGATTGGATATAAAAATTAATTTTTGTCGTTCATTTAATAACTCCCTTTCGTACGCTATTGTTTTTAAAAAAAATATAATTTTTCTTCTAGCCAAACCATCTTACATAAAACATATCTGCGTCCCTTCGTTTGGGGTAGGCGAAGGACAAAAGCTACTTTAATTTTATATTTTATTCTCATCTGAAATGTGGGCTTACAGTTTAATACAACACTTATTATATAAAGTCTGCACCCGCGATTCACCATGGGAGATAAGTGCCCAGTAATCAAATAACGCAATTTCTCTTCGCTGTACGATTAAATGTCGACGTATGACAAGCAGCGTTGTTTGTTACAGATACTCATTTAGATTCCTCAGCCTTAATAAAGTTTCTGCATT